>JANHGO010000308.1:0-42227 GCA_024606505.1 Aquila spilogaster
GGCTCCTGCCAAGGGACGCAACAAGACCACGGCTCCTGTCCTCTCCCACCTCGTCACTTGGACGGAGAGCTCTCAACATAATTGGGGCTCCGAAGGCAGCTGCAACCCCTGCAGCTGCTCCAGCAGATACAAAGTCCCTTTTATCCCTGGATAAGGAAAAGAACACTAGTTTAACAGCATAGAACCATGAACGCGCTTAAATCGTACAAAGTAAGGAACTATTCCCATTTATTGATATATTCTAGGGATACATGAGTGACAGCTGGGAGAAGTACTGGCCATGGAAAACAACACCATTTGGTCAGCAAGCTGTTGCAGCACCATGCTTTTTCCCTAGAGTACCAATACAGGGCAAAGCACTGTGGTGCTATATGACTGCTGAGTATACAAGGAAACATTGCAAATCATGATGCTCCAGCACCACTTGGAAGAATTCCAGAGAGGAAAGGGCAAGCTTTTGTTCACATTCAGGTGGACCTGCCTTCTCTGGAGCCTATCTTGATCATACAGGGTGCATAACTGAGTTTGTTACAAACAATGAAGCCATTTAAACAGTCAGGCTAAAGGTTTTAAGTAGGTAGAGATTTGCTGAGCAGTACAAAAGAACACTGGTGAACATGGAGATCAGAGCTGGGATCCCTTAAGGACAACACGGAAGAGTCATGTTACTTATCCTGGTTCTGTCTTGCTGCAGAATGAGACCACGGGATAATAGAGAAAAAAGTGAAAAACCAAGTGACTGATTCATCTCAGCCACCCTCCTTCCCAGGGAAGTCTGCTCAATTCACCTTTCCCTGTCCTTTCCTCCTTCTCCTCATCCTGGATACAGTACCTGTCACTGCGGAAATAGGGAAAGTTAAACTGGATCTTCCTCAGCGAGATGCTCTGGAACTACAAAGAAAGTACAGATTCAGAAACACAGGTGATGGAAATTACTACTCGCAGTACTCTTACAGAGCAGTGGTGTGAACTGCCGGTCCCTCATCAATGTTCTGGAGAACAGACTGATTTTCCGCCCAGGCCAGCACTAACCTGTGGCAAACCCGCACCCACGACAGCACCGCTGTGGATCATTGGACCTTCCTTCCCAACAAAAAGACCTGGAAAAACAAGACTGATAAGTCAGCATATTTCCTGCCCTCTCCCCTGCTGGCAATGCCAGAACAGATCAGCTCACCACTCCCGTGGCATGGCACAACTCCTCTGTACCAGGCCAAAAGGTATATAAGTGGTTTCCAACACCTCAGCTGAGTTCAGGCTCCTCTCCTCCTCTCAAGGGAAAGGGAGCTATTGAACCCTGTGCCCCTCAAAGATTTGTGAACAGACTTGCAAAGCAGGCAGAAGTATTTTGAGACTACTCCTTCAGTGACTCTGAACTCCCCAGGTCACTGTGTGCCCTGCTGCTTACAACACGGCCTCCTTCAGACTGCTCTAAATAACGTGTTCTGGAGAATTCTCACATCTCCCTCTTAGACTGAACCACACAGACACACTTCTTACAAGCCTACCCCTAACAGTTCAATTCCTTCTGTCTTATTGACTCTCACAACCAGCCCATCAAAACCATTTCTCTGGAAAGGCAGAGAAGCCTTCTGTGCCCTCCCCTTCATTTCTCCCCCTTCAGTGACTCCTCACCCCAACAAGATATCACAGCCCTTCTCTTACCTCCTGCTACGCTGAAGAGCACTCCCATAGCTTTGCACACCACTGTCCGGAGCCGCACAACCCCTGGAACTTTTACCCCATTGAGGTAGCACTTAATTTCAGGAATTCCTGATCCAGCTGCCACAGGCTGCAGAAAGGAAACACTGATGCTGTGCCGCATTGATTTCAAAGCTGATGGACAATATCTCAATCAGAGGGCACAGCAAGGGACTGAGAGACACTGCTTAGCTAAATCAAACAGCACTGTGCAGTTAGTTTGATGCCCTGGGCTTGAGCTTCATACCCAGGACCCACGTGAGAGTAAAGGAAGGCTGTGTAAAGTGCACCAGTGGACTTAAGTCTTACCTGGATAAGGACTAGAAGACTTGCAAGAAAAACAAAGGTCAGGTTGAACCCCAGCAGCTCCAGTAAAGACAAGGCAAGACAGCCTTTCTCAGTGCATTCTTCCACCGCTGCATGGAAGGTCAAGGAAAGCAACAGCATTTCTCCCATCAACACACAATCATTCAGTATCGTTTGGCTCCTGATGCCAGACTTGTGCTTCCAACACCAGCCAGGGCAGATAACAACACACAAGGAAGCCAGAGCTCAAGGGTAAGCTACAAGGAAGGGAAACAACTCATTCTTTCAGAGATTAGCCTTTGCCCACATACTGATACTGAAACCACTTTCTTGGTTTCAAGGGCTGAACAACACAGGCAAGTTAAAAACCTGATTAATCAACAATGTGACTGATGGCAAAAGTCTAAAAGAACCAGCTGTTCTGAGCAAAACATAGCAAGAGAAAGAAAAGGGTCACTTGAGTCCAACAGGACTCCATCCATCGGGTAAAAGATACAGCTTTGTACTACCCGGAACTTGAGCTGGGTAAAGAGCCGTACAAAGAAATCCACAAAGAGGCCCACCTACAAAAAAGACAGACCTGTCATCAGAAATCACTGATGTACCAGTAACAAAGACCACCCTCTAGCAAACCCTACCAGGAATACACACACGTGGGAGGACAGAGGATGAAGAAGACAAAATTAGTATTCAGAGTAAAGTAACTTGGGAAGCTCCAATTCAATGCCTCCCTTGCTCTCACTGAGACAGATCCATCCCAGAATTACTCCACTTCAGAGCATTAATCTGGTAGTGTTCTTAACACCTACAACATACGTCAGGGTACAGGAGAAAGCTGATGTTTAATTGAAGCGTACAGTCAGAAAAGCTAATTTTCAAGCACATACAGTGAATTCTGCAGTGCCAAACATAAACACAGCTCAATTATAAATTGGCATTCTATTTGATTCAGTGCTTGCTTTGAACATTTTTTTTTCCCTGTGTGCAGAATTAAACAATTTGTCAGAACACTTTGCAAAGAAAACACAGTAACATCTGGAAGATAAAAAGCTCTCCTGGAAAATAATGCATCAACACAGTGCTTTAATTTCCAAAAGCCACCTCCAGATAGTAAGTTCTCCACTTCATGGAAGTAAATGTTTACTCATCTTAACTCCTTTGCCACTGACTTCTAAGTTATTCCTGCTGATCTTTCCCCACACAGCACGATCCTTACCAGCCCTGTGCAGACTCCAATGGCAAAAACCATCACCCATTTCACTGCTTCATAGTTTCGGGCTTTCTGTTTAGAAATAGGATTTAAAAAAAAAAAAGAAAAAAAAGAGCCATGTCAAAGCAATATACAAACAGGGACCAGAAAAAGGTGGACTTTCCACAGCTTTAGCTCTCAAGATACTAAAGGCTGAAAAAAAAGTTCATACCTTGTTGTCCATGCTCTCCAGAACTTCCAAGTATGGGTCATTGATACAGCGATCGTAATCCAAGCTCTGGAAGAATGCCAAAAGGTCAACCTAAGAACATCAGCTGCTACGGACTGTGCAAAAATCTGTTCACAGATGACCTTGTTAAAGATTACAGGAATCATTACTTCCCCTAAGCTTGCTTTGCAAACAAGCGTGGGAGGCAAAACTTCTGTAAACAACTTTGTTAAAATACTTCCAGCAGAGCCAGACTCTGAGAATCAAAAAGTTAAAGAGCAGACCAAGATAGGGAACAAAAAAACTGATTAACACAACTTTAAATTAAAGCCATAATGTACAGATTTAGACCTTACTTTCTTAGGTGCCTCCAATGTGACAGTAACATTAGGTTTAACCTTTAATTATAGCAGAAGCACTAGGTAGGAATTCTTTCCTCAACAGGCAGCATCAGCTCTTAACCTCATCACAGGAGGGAATTAAAAGTAATAGTTGTCCCATTGTAGTCATAAAGTATCATTATCTCCTACCTGTATGGGCTTCACCTCTCTGAGCCAAAGGGCTGGAGTTCCACCAAGCAGTAACAGCTCGGTGACATCCATGCTGGCAGCAGCTACTCTAAATAACCCGGGGCCACTATTCAGACACTTAAAAACCAAATATCTCCTGTAAGAGCCAGGATCTGATAGACGGGAAGATCTGCTTCGAACCAGCACGAGATCACAGACAGCAAAAGAACAGTGATCAAAGAGTTACAGATGCTTTCTACAGTCACAATGACATAAAAACACAAAGACCATAAGACCATCTCATGTTTAAAAAATAATAATAAAAAAGCAACAGAACAGATTTAGAAAATGCACTTCCTCAACAGGAATCTGACCTAAGCAGCAGATGCTCAAGACCTACTCAGAGCACTGGGCTTTAACCTCAAATGCCATGTCAAAGGATGTGGAGCAGGTCTTTGCAAGAACAGCAGCTCCTGGTATTCCTGTGGTGCCAAGGAAATCCAACTACAGTGATGCAGTTTGAGTGCCTGCCCCATCACAAACTCAAGCTGATCAAAACTCATATGCAGTTCTTCCACAGAATCACAGAAGTGTAGCGGTTGGAAGGGACCTCTAGAGATCATCAAGTCCAACTCTCCACTAAAGCAGGTTCCCTACTGTAGGTCACGCAGGGAAGCGTGCAGATGGATGCTGAATAGCTCTAGAGAAGGAAACTCCACCACCTCTCCAGGCAGCCTGTCCCAATGCTCCATCACTCTGACAGTAAAGAAGCTCTTCCTTATGTTAATACGGAACTTATATGTACCCCTTTCGGCTCACTGCTCCCTTGTTCTATTGCTGCACGCCACCAGAATGAGACCATCCCCATTGACTTGACTCCTGCACCTGAGATACTTATCACTAACAAGGAAGCTGATGCTTACTGCTCACCTCGTAGTCTTTGCGCGGGAGGATCTCATCTTCGTCTTCATGAGTTTCTCCTAGGATCGTCTACAAAAGAAAAGGGCAACATGAAATCAGCGGGACAAACGCAGATAGCAAAATGAGGACGTATCCCATTGCTGCTTATGAAGCGTGGACTATGAAAACACTGCTTATTTTGGCTAAGTACAGAACCACAAAGTAGAACCACGGTACCATTAAGACTGGAAAAGAGCTCTAAGGTCACCCAGTCCAACCCCACCCCACCCACATCCCTCAGTGCCACATCTCCACACCGAACGCCTCCAGGGCCGCTGAGCCACCGCCTCCCGGGGCGGCCCGTGAGAGCACATCGCCACCACACACTCACACACAGGGCTCCACGTTACAGCTCACACCTCAGCAACAACGCGCTGCACTGCCGCCCTCGAGGGGCAGGACAGAACGCCAGGTGGGCGTCCCGCTTTAACTCCCAGCAACAGCCTACGGGAAGGACAGCACAACAGGGAAAGGGAACGCGGGCTGAGGCGGCGGGAAGCCGAACTGCGGGCCCTGAGGGAGCGGGCCCTGAGGGAGGAGGCCGTGAGGCGCCGGGGCCCAGCGCCATAGCAACACCCAACGCCCAACGGCCGCCCGCCCTCAGGCACTATCCGGCCTAAGGCCCAGCGACAAAGCACCGCCGGAGGACGAGCGGCCGGACGCGCGGGGCTGCAGCCGTACCAGCTCCTCGGGGGTGCGGCTCTCCCGCTCGCCGCAGCAGTGCGGGCAGCAGCAGCAGCACAGCGCACCGCCGCACGCCGCCATCTTCCGCCGGCGCCGCCCGCACCACGTGACCTCGCGGCGCCCACGTGACGCGGCGACGCGCGGGAGGTGAAGGCGCGGCGCCATGTTGGATAAGGGAACAGCGGGCACCACGTGATGGATTGGGGGGGCCGGGGGGGGGGAACAGCGGGGCTTAAAGGGACGCGGGATGGGGCCGCCCGCGATGCGCTGCGCCCGACGCCGCGGGGAGGTGAGCGGGGCCCCGTGGGGGGAAAAAACAGGGAGGCCTCGCATCACATCCTACCCCACCCCTAGAGCAGGTTCAGCCGAGGTGACAGCACCCGGTCCCTTAGTGCCAGGCGTCCCCGCGGAGTACCAGGATCCCCATAGGGCGGATCCCTGTAAGGCCGATCCCTATAGGGCCTTCCCGTGTCTGTGCGGTCGCTCTCGCTGTGTGCTCTCCCCGGGCCCGCAGCGCTGTCCCTGCGGGGCACAGCCCGGGGAGCGGGGCCTGGGGCCGCCCGTGCAGGTGCAGCGCTGGGGGCTGCGGGTTCCGGCCTCGAAGCACACGGGTACCCCGTGTCAGCGCTGCGGGAGGAGCCGCGTTCCCTTCGAGCTGATGGGAATCGTTCTGAGCGCTTCTCCTGATGCGCTGAACGAGGCCTTTCTACCGCCTGCATAGTTCGAGACGTCCAGCAAGAAAACGGCACCAGAAAACCTCACCCTATAAAGGCACCAATAAGCCGTTCCTCCCTGCGTGCTGGCTGCTCAACCCACGGGGAAAAACACCCTGAGGTGTTGCGGTGTTCCTCGGCAATGAGGTGTTGGAGGACTGCCCCTACAGCCTGAGCACTGCTGTGTGCTTTGGGATAACTCCCAGCTCAGTGCTGCCTGCGTGCCAGCCTGCTGCCTCTGAGAGCATTTGGTTGGGGCTGCTGGGCTTGTGGGGAGGGCTGCTGGTACAGCAGAGGTTTGAGGCTGTCTGCTGGCAGCAGCAGCAGCCTTGCACTCCTTTCTCTTATCTCCTGCCAGCTGGAGAGGTCCCCAGGTGGTAAAAGCAGACTTTCTCCCAAAGGGTTTAGCTTGATTGCCAACTCAGTGTAAACAGCAGAAGAAGAGTACAAAGTCTGGATGACCTGAACTCAGAGTTTCTGGTGAGGACAGCGTGTGTGCTGGCTTGTGGAACAGCTTCCTCCAAAATAAGGCTCCAGTGTTATGTAATGACAGCATGCTGCTTCCCAGCGACAATTTTAAGCTTTGAGAAAGCAAATAACCCAAATGCAATTTTTACAGCAGCTTTTCTTAAGTTGACCATAATTGCTCCCTAAATTCCAAAGTGTTGGAGAAATAACATCGAACAGTTGTGGCCCAGGGAGCTCAGTGGAGTTGGATGTCCTGTGCCCAACCTGCAGAGCTGCTTGGCTTTCTGTAAAGCCAACAAGCATACCTGAGCATTCTGCGAGGCAGGGAAAGGTGGGGGTGGTCTCTGACCTCATTTCCAAGCAGCCACAGTCAGTGAGGAAAGGAACATAACAGCACATTTGGTGAAAGAAATAGCTGAGCGTGTGCACGGCACAAACATCTATGGAGGCGGTGTGTCTTGTGGAGAGAGAAATGCAGCAGGCCGATGCCCATAAAGACAAAATGAAGGGTGGCATACAGGGTGCCCTGTTACAGAAAGGATTCTTCCATTTTTTCTTGTGTACCTGCCCCGTCAGCAGTTGTCCTTATCTCTACATTGTAAAGAAATGCTGCCTTTTGGGAATAAACAGATGGGAACTCATGAAGATGGATGCAGTCCAAGGGGCAGCTGCTGTAGAAGAAAATCTGCTGGCGTGTCTAGCCTGAGACCGCAAGATCAAAAAGGTCTTCAGCTGATGCGTGTGGGCATCGTGGCCTGCTAAACTGCAGACAGGGCAGAAGTCATCATAACCTGACTGTTCTGAGGGTCAAGTTTGATCCAGCGGGCACAGAAGAGTTGCATCAAGGTGGCACGAAGCCATCTGCTGTGTTATTCTCAGCACTGTGTAAACACACTTGTTTTATGGTGTTTTCACTCAATCCCCTGCCGCAGCTCACAGTGAGGGCTGGCCCAAGGGACTGCTTGGTGATGACTAATGGTTGTCTTGGCAGAGAATCCCTTTTCCTTTTACCTGCCATCATCTTCCCACACAGGCACTTAACTGCTCCTTGCTAAGATGCGTGTCCTAAACCCACTGTGCTGCTTCTGTTCCCCTCCTCCAGAGCGCTCACCATGGTCAATGAGAACCAGCATACCTGCAGTGCCAGTTCCAGCTCCAAGTCCGATGGCGGCAGCAGTAGTGGGAGCGAGAGCTCCAAGGACAGCTCACGCTGCTCCACTCCTGTCCTCGATGCCGAGCGTCACGAGCGACTGCGGGAGAAGATGCGGCGGCGGCAGGACTCCGGGGACAGGTGGTTCTCCCTGGAGTTCTTCCCTCCACGCACAGCCAACGCTGCTGTCAATCTCATCTCCAGGTGAGGGCTGCAGGGTAAGAGAGGGGATAGATGAAGCCTCTTTGGTGGAGGGTTGGGAAAAAGTTGATGAGGCAGGCTCTGCCCCGTGCTCTGTCTCCCCTTCCAGGTGACGAAGCAGGTAATGGGGCTGTGCTTTCCTGCTGAGGAGGGTAATGGACACCAGGTAACTTATCTTCCTTGGAGGCCCTCAAGCGTTAAGTGTCATGGTGGGGTTGTTCAGAGTGCCAGGCTGCTTTCCCTTTCGCATGTTTAAAGATGAAGCAAGGCTGTTGTCATGCTCTAGGTGCATGCGCTAGGTCATGCTCTGAAGCAAAGTGCTAGGGGACAATAGAGCAATACCTATTTAAAACAGATGATATTTCATGGACAGTGTGCCCAGGTCTCTGGGACAGACTCCCACAGGTTTTCAGAATCATTCAGCCACTATGGTTTGTGCCTCTGTATTACCAAGGACTACAGTTTAGTCTCTGAGACTGGTGTCCCCATGTACACGTTACAAGAAAGGTGATAGTTCTCAGCAGAACTAAAGGTTACCCTGGGGCCATGTACTCACCTGGAGGGGAAGAGGGATTCTCATAACACTTTCTGTAATTGCTGTATGCCAGTCCCATGTTTACTTTAAACAGACGGGCCTGTTCCAGCTCAGAGCAGGAGAGAGGAAAGGTCAGAGGATCCTTTGTCCCTTCTGTGAGGCACACTTGGAAACACCACAGAGATCTGTCCTACCTTTCCGTGTTTGTGGCCTACACACTTAAAGATGGGAACGGGGGGTTCTGGCATAGTCTTCCATCTCAAAGCAAATGGGATGTGCATTGTGGCCTACCAGAAGATGCATCAGTCTAATAGAACATGCTGAGAGGACAGTTTATTCGACAGAGAAGACTTAAATTGCCTCCTTCCTCCAAGAGATTCTAAGGTCTTCCTCATTCAGCCTCAGATGGTTATTATCCTTATTCATTTCACATTCGCCACATGCTAAACTCTTAGCTCCACACTTTTCTTGGTGACTCCTGCTGCTGTCATCCAAGTTTTCTCTGCTTGTCGATGGCATTTGAGCAGGGAGCAAGATATCCCTGGTGTAGAGAGGAGGTGAGCTGGCTACCTGGTGGGCTAACGCAGCTCTAAAATCCACAGGTTTGACCGCATGGCAGCGGGTGGTCCTCTCTTCATTGATGTGACGTGGCATCCTGCAGGGGATCCAGGATCTGACAAGGAAACCTCCTCCATGATTATTGCCAACACTGCAGTCAACTACTGTGGCCTGGAGACCGTCCTCCACATGACATGCTGCAATCAGACCAAGGATGACATCACAGGGCACCTGCAGAAGGCCAAGCGGCTGGGGCTGAAGAACATCATGGCATTGCGTGGAGGTGAATCCTTTTGTCCTAGAGCACTCAGTAG
Organism: Aquila spilogaster; assembly: GCA_024606505.1. Taxonomy (NCBI): domain Eukaryota; kingdom Metazoa; phylum Chordata; class Aves; order Accipitriformes; family Accipitridae; genus Aquila; species Aquila spilogaster. The sequence continues at coordinate 9,518 of JANHGO010000308.1, forward strand.
GGCTGGGGTAGCGCTGCTGTTGCATTCAACTTCATGGCAAAATGAAGAAGTAACAGTTGAAGGGACTGGATTTATTCTCTTTCCAGATCCTGTTGGTGAGGAATGGGAGGAAGAAGTACATGGATTCAATCACGCTGTTGACCTGGTTAAGCACATTCGCAATGAATTTGATGATTACTTTGACATCTGTGTGGCAGGTATATGTCTTCTGTTGCAAAGTAGGGTCAGTAGGGTCTGAGATGGCAGAAATCAGTCCAGCAGTCCCTTTCTGGACCTGGGTTATAAATGACACAGCGAGATTGGCTACTTCCTATTTCTGATGCGTTGTCTTGACTTCTCTTTTCTTCATCCCCTCCAAAGGCTACCCCAAGGGTCATCCTGAAGCAGAGAGCTATGAGGCAGACCTGAAGCACCTGAAGGAGAAAGTTCTTGCTGGGGCAGACTTCATCATTACGCAGCTTTTCTTCCGATCAGAAACATTTCTCAAGTTCATGAAGGACTGTCAAGCCATTGGCATCACCTGCCCCATTATTCCTGGCATCTTTCCCATACAGGTGAAATCAAGTTATTCTGGCCTGGGGAGGCAACATGGATCCATGTTAGGTGTTCTGGGGTCAGGGCCTGAGAGAGATCTGTGAATACCCTCCAAAAATTTCTGGCAAGTAAGAGTGCTAAATGTGTGAGATAAACCTGTAGGTGGTTTGCTAAATGAAACTCTTCAAGCTGTAAAGGTTTTCTGTAGCCATATGGCACAGAGGGATATAAAGGACAGTTGCCTCCCTGTCCTGAGTGGTTAGACATCGCTGTCAGCATGCTGAGCTCAGGCACTGAGTAGATAAATGTGATGAAGTCACGTGAACTGACACAACCAGTCTGCATTACTACCCTAGGGATGGGGCCTGGCAATACAAAATCCAGGAGCCCCCAGTTCTCAGTGTCCTGCTGCAAAATTGAGATCAAATAGCTGTGTTACTGGGACATGAGAAAAGGACCTGGAAAGATTGAAATCCTCTGTATCTTCATGCAGGGTTACCACTCCCTTCGCCAGCTGGTGAAGCTCTCCAAGCTGGAAGTGCCCCAAGAAATCAAAGATGTGATTGAACCCATCAAGGACAACGATGCAGCTATCCGGAACTACGGTGTGGAGCTGGCAGTGTCCATGTGCCGGGAGCTGCTGGACAGTGGCATGGTGCATGGGCTCCATTTTTACACCCTCAATCGGGAAGTGGCTACTACTGAAGTCCTTAAGCGCCTTGGCATTTGGAATGAGGACCCTAGGTGAGCTGAATATGCTGGTTTGTTTTAGTTCTTGCGCAGGCCATCTACTGAATGCACAAGGAATGGATGGGTTGGTTCTTCTCTTCTGCTTTTTTAAGCACCTTTCTGCATTTAGACGTTCATCCTTCCTGCAGGTCTCTGATAAAAGCTGGGAGGAAGGGTAGGTAGTGAAGGGAAGAATGGAAGTAGCCTGTTCTGTGGAACTTTAAAACCTAAACTTAAACTCTTAGAACTGCCACTTGGAAGAAACATTTTCTTCTTAAGTCTCTCAGTACATTCCCAATACAGGGAATGGGTTCTGAGTCCACATCCTTCAACATAGGCAAGAGGCACAGGGATAACTTTTCCTTCACACAGTGCTCTTCCCTTACCTCATCATCCAATCTCAGATGCAAGTCCTGCACTTAGCAGGCACCTACCAAGCATCTGTGAAGGAAAAGCTTTTGCATAAAGGAAGAGGTTTGTTTGGTTTTGTCCAACCTATTGGCAAATAGATTTCTTCTCAGCTCTTGCTACTTGTTCACTCCAGAGGCCAACTGTCCAGGAGGAAGGCTTCCAGCTTCTCGTGGAAAGACAGCGGGAGAACTGTGTTAACTTCTGCTTTCTCTGTGCAGGCGACCTCTGCCTTGGGCAGTCAGTGCTCACCCCAAGAGAAGAGTTGAAGATGTTCGGCCAATCTTCTGGGCCACTAGGCCAAAAAGCTACATCTATCGAACTCAGGAATGGGATGATTTCCCCAACGGTCGATGGTAAGCTGTTAGCCTGCAACGGCAAGGAGGCTGAGGTGTGGTACAACAGCCTGCTGCACAGTTGATCTTTGTAGTTAGTGGGTGTCCTGGGCATGCCTCAGGCCTGGCAGAAATGATGGTTCATTATTGAAGTGGTCCCCAGTTGTGTGGGTTTGAATGAGGTGAAGAGAAGGGCACCAAGGTACTGAGGCTTCTGGTCTCTAGGTGGATTGTGGTGGATACTTCTCCTGGTTGGCTGTTTTCTTGCATCATCAAACTGGTGCATCTTCATCAGTGCTCTGTTAATCCCATGTCTGTTCTGCTTACAGGGGTAACTCCTCTTCTCCAGCCTTTGGGGAGCTGAAGGACTATTACCTCTTCTACCTGAAGAGCAAGTCTCCTCGTGAGGAGCTCCTGAAGATGTGGGGAGAAGAACTGACTGGTGAGGAAAGCGTCTTTGAGGTTTTCACGTGTTACATCACCGGAGAGCCCAACAAGAATGGACACAGGGTGAGGGGTGGCCCTGGAAGGGCTGGTCAGTATGGCACACAGTGCTTAATTTCTCTTTCTTCTATCACATTGTTTGAAATGAGAACAATGGCAGTTTCCCACCTAAAACTGCTGAAATAGTAGTAGCTGAAGGCTACTTACCATAGAGAATCCAAGAGCCAGAGCTAGGGCTCAATGTAAAAAGGAAGATGCTTGCAGCATCATGCTGAGCTTGTTCCTAGAGTGGAGCATAGCTGCCCCCTTGAATGAAACCTGAGAACTCTGTCCTGAGTGAGATATGTTCAAGACCACTAGGGCATTTCTGAGTTCCTTCAGCATCAGCTGGTAACCAAAGAAGTGTTGTATACACATCGTAAGCCATCCTCTCTCCTCATGGTAGGTTACGTGTATGCCCTGGAACGATGACCCTCTTGCTACTGAAACCAGCCTTCTGAAGGAGCAGCTGGAGAAGGTCAACAGACGAGGAATCCTGACTATTAACTCCCAGCCAAACATCAATGGCAAACCATCCACAGACCCCATTGTTGGCTGGGGACCTAGTGGAGGTTATGTCTTCCAAAAGGTACTGTACTCTTCTGTTGGGTAGCAGTAAGTTGTGACCTGGTTCAGCCTCCATGAGGTAGGAAGATCCTAGGCTTCCAACCAGATAATACTTCCGCCAGCTCCTTATTCTAATGCTTTCTTTCTGGGACAAAACAAAGCTCTTCTGGTGACTTAGAGACAGATTATGTTAACTCTGGCTTAACTAACTGTTTTCTCCCACTTCAAAACAATTCCTTGGTTTTACTCATAGTAAGCAACTGATGCTAACCACTTCCTGGAGCAGAGCTATCAAGTTTCAGATCAAAAAAACAAAGCCAAAAATAAATCATGCCTGCCCACTGCAGCTGATCCCATTCCCAATACAGGCAGCACCCAGGTTTCTCATATAATAGCAATCAATGAGGCAGTATATCTCTACCATCCAGCTTTCCATGCTAACAACTGGGTATTTAAATAATTCTCCTATCCATCTATCTCTAAGGCAGAGGTCTTCACCAATTGCCTCCACTGCAGCACTACTGCTGTGGTGACTTCTGGTCTGCAAGCAGTCTTATCTCTCATGCCTGCCTCCTACTGTCATGCATTTTCAGGCCCTCCACCCTTGCCACTAATGGCTGTGATAGGAATCTCCTGTGTCAAGGTAAATGCCAGGCAAGGGGCTTGTACTACAAAGCAGCTGTGTTCAAAAGGGATCCGAATTGCTAAAGCCATGAAATGAGCAGATGGCAAATGCAGTTATGTTTTCAAAGAAAAAAAAAAACAAATTCCCCGAGGTGAGGGGAAATCCATCATCACACAATAGCCAGGAAATGGGGGGAGGGGAAGCAGTTGTTGGAGCAGCCAAGCACAGAGCAGCAGTAGATGGAGGAAGTACGGAATTAGATTGTGGAAGCTCACTGGGAGGACTGAGGACAAAAGATGAGACTGGACAAAAGGCAGGGTGTTTCAGAGCCCAGCTGAGACCCCTGACTTCTGCTCCTGCTAGGCTGGGCTGCCTTGGCAGGACGCTGCTGTTCGTGGGGTACTACACAGAACAGAAGTCAAACTCAGGCTCTTTCCAGGAATTCTGGCCAGGACTGGCTGCTTTCCAGGCCCAGCAATTGTGGTTACACTGCCTGGAGCATATTCTGGCCTGTCTGCTTACATGGGTACAGGACAAGTAGCTTGCAGCTTTCCTAAACTGGCCATTCTTGGCCTGTTACCTCCGCTCTCCACGAGTTCTTTCTTTTTCTCAGCTCTCTTGCCAATTTGCTTTGCCCTTTGCTCCAGTCCCCTTTGTAATACGTGTTTCTAGGGATGGACATAGAAGTCTTAGGCTGCCTGGTTGCTAAAAAGCAAAGGCTACAACCGTTCTTTTGGTTGCCTGTGTGCATGTGTCAGCCCTGCCACGAGTTAGGGCTCTCATTCTTTCCCCTTTCCTACCCTGGCAGGCATACCTCGAGTTCTTCACCTCCAGTGAGATCGTCACGGCACTGCTCAAAGTGTTGAAGAAGTACGAGTTGCGGGTGAACTACCACATTGTCAACGTCAAGGTAGGCTGATATTTACAGGACACTTCCACCACCTTGGGAAAGAGGCAAAGGTCAAAGATTCAGACATCCCCAGGAACAAAGTGGAACATGAAGGGAAAGTGAAACAAGTCAGCTGTGACCTGCGGCTGCTGTCTGATCTCTTAACAAGGGCAGGGAAAATGGCTCTGACTCACTCTATCTCCCCCAGCAGCTGCTTCAGAAAGGTTTTCTTTTCCTTGTAGGGCCAGAATATCACCAATGCCCCTGATCTGCAACCCAATGCTGTCACCTGGGGCATCTTTCCAGGCAGAGAGATAATCCAGCCCACCGTGGTGGATCCTGTAAGCTTCCTTTCCTGGAAGGTGAGTCCTTCCTGCTGCTGGATACGGTTGTGATAGCCTGGAAGTTCAGTGTCTGGTTTGTTTTGAGTCCGTAATACCACTTACAATTGAGTGCTGTTGTGGCATTAGCTTGCTGCAGTCTGCTCCCTCAGTGTATTTACAACTTGTCTCCAGTGAGAGCTTTTCAGAGACACTAAGTAAATACCCGGGAGGCTGGGGAGCTATCATCTCCACACTAGTCCCCAGAGCTCTGAGCAATAGCTCTCGCTACACGCACAGGGGCAGTATTGAGCTATTTTACTATAGGCATGTCTCGTTTCAGCTCTGAACAGTTGCGTTCATGCTACCTCCCACTGCCTGAAAAGCTCCTTGCTCAGCTCTTAACAACATTTTACTGTGAGGAAACAAGCCACAGGCATGCCACGCATACGTGATGCTGATTGTCCCAGCTGAGGTAGTATAAGTGTGCATTAAACCCCTACAAACATCTCTCTCTCCTTGGCAGGACGAGGCCTTTGCTCTGTGGATTGAGCAGTGGGCCAAGCTCTATGAAGAGGAGTCACCTTCTCGCATGATCATCCAGTACATCCATGACAATTATTACTTGGTCAACCTGGTGGACAACGACTTCCCACTTGAAAACTGCCTCTGGCAGGTAGTGGATGATACTTTTGAGCTGTTGAACTCTCCATCTCAGCAGTGAAAAAGTCCTCTTCTACTCCCTTCTTCCTTCCATCTGCTGACTGCAAGGAGAGAAAAAGCAGCTCCTGTCAGGAGCTGGACCATACGTTCCTAAACCCAGTGAGCATTGCTGCTCAGAGCCAGGCAACTCCACTCAACCCCTGTTACAAGCTCTTCTGTCCCCAACACAGCGGCCAGAAGAACCGAACCGTCTGTACTTCTGAGCTGAAGCTCTCTGCTGAGCATGAAGGCTGGCTCTGCAGGATGGAGGGGTGCTTACCATGGTTATGTTGATTACAGCTTGTAGGAGAAACTTTGCACACCAATGTGGTACAGCTCAGTGGAAGTCCGGTAACTTTCTTCTGCAAGGTATGCTGCTTTGTGGGGCAGAAGCACTCCTGTCAGCAACATCTATGCAAGGAAGTTACTGCAGAAGCTACCGGCCATGAAGAGAAGCTCAAGCTGTTTTCACTTTGCACTCCAAAGATGCACTGCATCATAACTAATATCAGACTCCTGTGCTCACTCCAGAAAAAGGTTCAGTTTTTCCTAACTTTTACTGTACTTCCTGATTTTTAATTTTTTTTTAATAGGAATATGAATTCCACTTCTGGATGTGACTAAATAGTAATCACTCTACTTAAAGTACAATAAACTACACATATACAGGTGCCTCTTGTACTAGACTAGAATCTTGTAAACAGCACAAAGAATAATGTTTGCACACTAATCACCTTGGCCCAAGGGAAAGGTGATTGTTGTTAAGAAAACAACTGATTGTAAGGCAGTGCTGCCTCCATTTTTAACACGTGCCCCAAAGGAAACATGGACAAAGCGAAAATAACCACCTATGGCCTCTGCCTCAGTTCTGCATGGCCATAAGAGTGGTAGTCCTTCTCTAGTATCTATAGGAAAAAAATAACCTAATCTTTCTTGACCTAATGACTCTAGCAGACTTCAGCCTTGCACCAGTGAAAGAAGGGGCTGCAGAGGCTGCATTGTCCTTAATCCTGCAAAGCAACCCCAGGCTAGGAAAAACAAGACCTTGGGGCAGCTCCCAGTGGGATTTCAAGATCCCTGCTAAGCTGCAAGCATCTCTTTCAAACAAGCAAGGAAGAAAAGCCTTTTCCAGATTCTTCAGACCCTCTCATTACAGCTGTCTGAGACTGGGCTCATATATCCAGGGTAATTACAGGGCATCAATCACAGGAGCAAGTAATGGGAAGGTTGGGGGTCAGACATGCCTGTCTTCCCCCAGCAAAGCTTTTGGTGCTCAGCTGTTCCCAGCAGGTTTCTTCATCCCTAGCCCATTCAGTGCAGAAAGAAACCAGCAGGAAGCAGTCAAGAGGTTGGCCACCCACTGAAAGCCTTAATGAAGAGCTGATGGACTTGGACAGGGGGTGGGGGCCAAGTGGGAATCATCCCAACCACCCAAGGGAAGAGCCAAATCTGAAAATAAGACCTCTGTTCACACTGACCAGTGTCAGTCCAAACTTTGGAATTAACAGCAAGTAGCACTTCCACAGACACATTCCTGCTCACTTCTTCAAAACCAAGGCTTGCTTAGTTCCCTACGTGACACAAAGCTCTCATCCACAATAAAATAAAATAGAAAATTAGTAAAGGGAGATCCTATGAAGTATTTTTTAACTTTTAATCAGAACTCCAACAAAATCAGGCTCTAGCAGAAAAGGGAACGCAACCTCACAACAAAAGCAATTAAGTTCTCAAGTTTGTGGCAGCAGGGAGGCAGAATATCAGTCCTTTCAATAAGACCTTTCTCTAGGTACCATCTCTTCGTGGTTGTCCTTTGGCTATCACCATGCTTTGGGCATGCAGTGCTGTTTTTAATCACATGAGTAGGTCATTCACTGCTTTCTTGATTGCAAGACACCAGCTCTTTGTTGTGACGGCCAGCTGTATCCTCCACTCCTGAAATGAGCAGCTGCAGGCAGACCCCACCATTCAGCAGTGTCCTTTGTCCTTGAGCTGGAATGCTGTGAGCTGACGCCACCTTCCAAAGGCCTTAAGTAGAGGGGACAAATCAGAAACTCAGGTTACCCTTGAGGGACTGCAGCTACCCTCACAGCACCAGTGAACTCAGCTCTTCCTCTAGCAATGACCACGCCAGCTGCTTCACCATTCACTTAGTGCCTTCTCCATCTTCCCTATGTTACTGTAGCCAATGAGGGAAGTGAAAAATACAAATCAATGGGACAACTTCCCCCTCTGCCCTCTTGTTTCAGTACCTGCTCTCATCTTGTTAAAGGAGGACTTAATCCTGCACAGACCTTTAGGAGAGAGAAGGAGGGAAGTGACTATTTGAGATACTGGGCTTTGCTTGCTCACTCAAATTTACAGCAATTTGCCTGACCCTGGGTGCAAGTCACCACAGTCCTCCAGCAACAATGTGGAGCCTGCTTCTTCCCTAAGTGGGCTTTTGAGTGGCAGAGGATTTGTGGATTAACATCTCTGATAAGGGTTTGAAGATGCACACATCAGGGTCTGCTGACCCAAAACTGCGACTAACCCAAAGATGAACCCATACAAAACTGAAAGCTATTTCCCCTTGTTTTGGGCAAGTCCTCACTTCTTGATGTATTCAACTTCTCCTTCTTGATGTATTCAACTTCTCCTTTCAACAGTGCTTTGTCCAGGAAGGGAAATACAGAGAACATCAGCTGTCCCTTTGTGGAGCTTACTGGTCTGCCACAGAGCCTGGCACCTTCCACCTTTCAATTCCTTGGTAAAGGCACACACCCAGCCAAACAGTAAGGAGAAGCTGTTTCCCACAGAATGATACGACATAGGTGTCTGGGATTCAGTTTACATCCTCTAACCACATTCTAACCTTATTCTCTTTCTGATGTGACATTTCACACAAACAAGGAAGCACGTGGGCCCAGACAAAGCCCTATGTTCTGTTTCACCTTCCAGGTGGCAATAAGGGATAGACCTCCCCAGAGACTTGGCACCTTGAGCTTGGATCTAAACCTTTTAACCTTTATGGTTGTGCCAGAGGATTGGGGTTCAAAGAATAAAAGCAGCCTTAAGTGCTTACCTCAGACAGTAGGCTCCTGGCTTCGACCTCCAAAAGCCTCTGCACTACACAGCTTTGTAAATATCGTCGTCTCCACACTCTCCAGGCCTTTTCTATCAGCCGCTGCTGGTCCTGCCAGGAAGAAAGGCAGTGCACAGATTAGATCACAGAACGGTTTGAGTTGGAAGGGACCCTTATAAGTCACGTGGTCCAACTCCTCTGCAATGAGCGGGGACACCCACAGCTCCATCAGGTGCACAGAGCCCCTCCAGCCTGACCTTGGGTGTCTGCAGGGATGGGGCACCACCACCTCTCTGGGCAACCTGTGCAGTGCCTCACCACCCTTACTGTAAAAAACTTTTTCCTTATATCCAACTTAAATCTCCCCTCTTTTTGTTTGAAACCGTTTCAACTTGTCCTGAGCAGAAAGGGAGACCAAATGACAGCTGGCATTTCAAAGAGAAAGCTGGACAAAGTAGCCACAGCAGCAAACTGGATTTTATGTGCACATTTGTGCACATTAAATCCCCAAGTTTCATCTCCTGGGATATAGTTGAGGCTGCAAGCATAGTGGGCTTATCTACTAACACCCATCACTGATACCCTTGTGGCAGTACCACTCACCAACACCTGTGCCAGCATCACCACCCTGCTGGCTTCTTTCCACTGGTGCCACCCCCTTGCTAGACTGTGCAGCCTCCTGGCACGCTGGCACCGGCGCAATGTCACCGTGTGATGCCACCACCTCAGATACTTCCTCCTGTAGGCAAGAAAATGAGGAAAACAAGTTTTTGTTAGGGAGTCTTTCCCTGGTTGCAGAACAGTGATGAAGCTCAGAGCCCTCCACTCTGCTTACCCAAGCCAATTCTCATTCCACTCATCAGAGTCCACCTCTGCTTTGTTCTCCTGGATCCTGGCATGTGCAGGGGTGGGTCCTACCAAATCATATCTCTCTAGCTGTTGAGGGAGCAGCAGCCTTTCAGTCCTCCTTTGGCTTCTGTAGATCACCAGCCAGCGGCGAACAGCACTGGGAAAAAACCCAAGGGAGGCAGCTGGAGCTGAACCTTCTTCTTTGCATCCTCTCCTTTCTAGGAAAGAGAAGAGGAATCACACAGAAACTAACACTGGAGCTAGAGGAAGAGATTAGAGTTGCCATGGGTTCTCAGTCCTTTGGACACTGAAAACAGAAGCAGTTCACAGTCAAAATTTGACTGCAGTGAGCATCTGCTTCACAGAGAAGCCCCAGTCATTTGGCTGGCAAGCACCTCTCCCCCTTCTCCCTCACACTCCCCATATGGTCCCACAAAAGGAAAAGAGAACAGGGTATCTTACTTATGGACAAAGACAAAGACATCTTCTTGCTTTTCCTAGCACCTATCAGGGTACTGCATTGTCGTGAGCACTGGGAAAAAGCAGCTGCTTTTGTCCAGTAGTTGCAGGCCTGCAAACAGAATTAACACAGCTGCAGCCAAGTCTAAACACATGCGCACATACAGCACAGAAACTAGCCTTACAGAGACACTTACGTTCATATCCCTGCAGGTAGTTTAATGTGCTAGACCCCAGGCTGGAAACTGCACAGATGAGATCCCAGCAGGACTGACTCAGCCTTTCAAAAATCAATCCAGCTCTTTGTGGCTTATTAGCTGTGAGCCTTTTGAAATAGTATGCACCTCTGACAGCTCTGTCTGCTCTGCAGGACAGTGATTATCCCATCCCATCTTTGAGCAGAGAGGAAGGAGTGCTCTTGTCTCTCTGGTCAAAAATATCCCCACTCCTTAATACTGTGCTCAAGATGGTTGCTGTAATCTGTGCCAGATTATGGCAATGAATTTGTTTGCACAGTCTATAAAGAATTTCAAGGCAGAAACCAAGCAGTCACCACAGTCAGGACAAGCCAAACCAGGTTTTCCTACAAGCCCTATCAATGTAGCTCAGTACTTAATGACCCACAAGCCAACAGGGAGTTCTTAATCATCTCATATGGACTTTCTTCTTACCTGTTTCACAGTGGCCACAGACCCCAGGTGTAGGGCTTGCTGTCCTCTCGAGGCCAATCGCCAGCGCTGACAGGCTTTAGCTGGAGAAGGTCCATGCCACTTGTGGTTTTTCTCCTCTCTCAACAACTGCTGTTTAGCCGTCAAGAATTTCACTCTCCATTCAGCAAAACTCACTTCTAGAAGACGGTGTTCTCTGACCCTTTTAAAATAACAGAGGGCTCCTTGCTGCCTCAGTCTGCAGGCAGTGACCTGGGCCCAGATGACCAGGCACCTGAAAAACAGCACAAACACAGAAAAGTGTTCTTTATCAGCACCAGACAATGAACCAAATTCCACCTTCTGAACCTCCAGTGCAGCGTTATGTGTAAGTGGTCAAAGGAGTGTGACTGCTTCCTTCTGGCCATTCCAGTGTTGCTACTCTTCAAATGCCCCTACAAATTGAATACAATGTTATATTACATTTTTCCTCGGTTGACAAGAAAAAAAAGAATTAAATTAGTTCGTCTGATCTTCCTCTGTGCCAGCAGCCGATCTTTAGGATGTTGCTTTACAGAGAAAGGCTGTTTACTTGTGGGATAAGAGTAATGATACTGCTGAAATTTCCTTCAGCGTAATCCCAGCAGACCCAGTTAAGTCTGCCTGCTACAGAATCAAGCTGGATTCAAAACAGCATCTTGTTGTGAAGATGCAGATTTTCCTCTTGCCTGAAACACTAAGGACCTGCTGTACACAGGATATATGGCTAGAAAAAAGTTATTCAAATTACATTCAACAAACAAACTAACCCTACAATGTGTACAGAAGGAGTTACAATGAACAGCACTGCAAATCTGCGCCTACAATAACTCTGGCTATATCTAGTACTCTGATGCACAGTCTCCCTGCGCAACCCCAGAAGCAAATCTGCTTTTAACTCTTGGCTCATCCTGTTGGTTCCTCATTCCACTTGGGTTTCCATTATGCAAACTGCCCCACTGCACCATGGGATGGAGGTGTAAATATCCTCTGCCTGGCAGGCTTCTCTGAAGATCAAGAGAATCTATTGCAGGTTATCCTAGCATGAAAAATGCCCCCCTCAGAAGAAACAGGGCTCAGCCTGTACCACAGCCATGCTGACCGGCAAGCTGATTTATTTATTGACATGAAGGTGAGAAATTAGAGGCGATCTCTCATCAAAAGAGAGCTCAGAAGGAAGATTAATGCTGGAGACACTCTACAGGAAGGAGCAACATGAAGGAATTCTCTGAAACACACTTCCCGCTAGGGTGCCACCACACAGATTGATCTGCAGAAGAAAATGCAATTGGGTGGGGTGAGCTTAGAGCCTAAGCATCACAGCTGCTAAGGTTTTACCGTGTTTCTTTTTTGTTGCTGCTTTTTTCCTCTGCAGATCTTCTCTCCTTCTCAGGCTGAGCCTGCAATTCGAAAGTAAATCTGCTAGGGACAAACCCTGCACTTCCCATGCCTTAAATTAATCCTTGGCATAAATCATCTCACTTATCAAACAGGTCTGAATACGGTGGATCCACTGCTGCATAAATTACTCTTCACTCAAAGCTTCCCTTGGAAAGGCTTCAAAGAAAGGAAACAAACCTGTGCAGGAGAAGGCGCTCCCAGAATAAAGCAGCATTTTTCAGCTGCCTTGTTTGGCAGCGCCACGTCTGCAGGATCAATCTCTTCTTCTCCTGGCAGCTGTGCTGAGCCCATCTCTGCTGCAGCTCCCTCATGGCACGCTTCCCTGTGAGAAAAGACAGGGGTTTGCTGAGATGAATTCTACTTCTTTTTCCTCCCCCATCACAGAGTCCACACAAAAGCAGAGAATATGCCTGCTGCAAATTGCAGTCTAGAAAATCTTAGTCTGGCCCATCATCTCTCGAGCGGCTGAAAAGATTGCTCAGTTCACCCCTCCTCCAATCAGCCTCCCAAACTGCATCTCCTCTATCATCAGTGATGCACTGAAAACAACAGGACAATCCTACAACCAGAAGCAGGAGTTTCTCCAGCCCAACCATTCCCACAGTGTTCGTATATGGAGGCAAGTGCTGCTGTAGGATGGAGTAACTTACTTTGACAGTAGGAATGCCAGCACTGAAGAGCATCAGCAGTCATCTGGTGGATATGACGCCTGAATCTCTTGTCAGCCTCCACTTTCTGGGCCAGTCTCTTCTTCCACAAGCTGAAAGCCATCTGGCAGCAATTAAATTGGTATTTAAGGGCTGCTGCTGCTTTTTGGTTCTTGTTCTCTGCAGCCCAGCGGTGCCACCTGAGAAAGGCTCTGAGAAAAGCAAACATCATTGGAGCAACTGTAGGAACAACTCAAACAGATTCATACATTTGTAATGAAAACTTTAACAATAAATATATGTGTGAGATTTTAGGAAAAGCATCGGATCTGTTAACATCATTTCTTCAGTTGGGGTAAACCAAAGGCAGGACAAGGTGTAAGGGAGTAAGGTGCTCTGTCCTAGCTGTGCCAAGTTTTCTCTGCAGTTTCTGAATAAGCAAAGGGCAAGGCCAGTTCAGTAGACAGGAAGTTACCAAGGCTTGATACCAGCAGCACTGGGCCCGTTCTAATTTCTGAGGCAGCTCATCAAACTAGAGAGAATGGCGTTTACATACAATAAATCTGAATCAAGAAAATAAAATAATGGGCTGCAAAACTTCCACTGAAGAAGGAAAAAGAGGAAGTTTCTGGAAGAGCAAGTGTGGAGCTCCTGAAACAGACAGCTTTAGGAAACTTCTGACAAGCACAATATCTACCGAGACAGCTGAAGAAGCCTGCGGTACTGCTGGGCCTTTGAGAGTTGCTGAGTCCGAGTGGACCAGATGATGAAGTACTTCTGCAGGCAGCACTTCTCCACTTGGTGCCAGGAACTCTCCACCTCCTTCTCAGAACTGCAGTCCTGTAATCCAGAAAAACAAAGAGGTCCTGAACTGCTGCTTGGACAGCCTGTTCTTGCTGCTGTGACTTTTGTGGAAGTGACATCTAACTTCCTGTCGCTAACCCACACACACACACATCTATATGCAAGGGCCTGACATCCTTTTTAAATCCTAGGCAGATGGACAACTTCCAACTCAACTAGAAAGTGAACAGGAAGAGCTGCCCTAAGACATGGCTCAACCCTCCCCCCCCGGCCTTCTGTCTGAACACAAGAAGAGAAGAACAGTGAAATCTTCCATATGCTGACACCCAAAGGCTCTTTCCTCATTTGGGGCATGCAAAAAGCAGTTACACATTTACGTGCATTACATCATTTCTCAGTCTCACCTCTTCCCATGTTGAGTAACTGACAAGAGGCTGGACATTACTGTCTGCACTCTGCAGTGCCAAAGACTGGAACTGACCTCCCACAAACCAATTTTCTCTGCAAGAAAAAAAGTGTCAGTCAGGAAAGCAAGAGAAAGAAGAAAGTATCTGTAAGGCTGTTGTGAGATGGTGTGGGTGACTATCCTGAAAGAATGAATTTGGCCAGACCAAACAAGTTGCATCCCCAGGAACCAGTCTCCAACTCACCCAGATCCAGTCCCCCATGGAGGAAAGGGAGCCTGCAGACACAGCTCTCCACCCAGCTCAGCTGGCAGCTCTGCACATTGGTGTAGTTGCAGGAAAGAATTGCAATAGGGCAGGTATGTCACATCCTCAGAAGTCGGAACGGAGGAGCAGCTCTGCTGGCTGCTGTCACTAAAACTGTATTCCTGCACATAAGGAGAGCAAAACATGCCATGAGATAAGTGGCCTCACAGTGGGATCGCTTTGCTAGCAGTTCTGACCATGTCATTTACACCTCCTTTCAGCAAGGAATCATGAAAATCCAGAATGCATCTAAAGGAACTGCAGGCTAGCAAGGGCAGCTCCAGAGTGCAAACACATCCTTGCTGAGAAAGTAAACCGTCACAGAGGCAGTGAATATGCCTGTTTGACCTTTTCTCAGTGACAGACTTATGTGTACCTCATCCCTTCCACTTTACAGCCACAAACAGGAACAAAGTACACAAGAGAACCACACTAACTCAGCAATTCCTAGTGACATAAAATGAGGAGAGCTGAGAGAGAAGTGAGTTTACGACTTCTGATGACACAAATGCCAGGACTCTACAGCCTGAGAGCTCTTCAGGACTAAATACCGAGCACAGTTTCTTAATTACAATACCATGCTGGAGCAGAATTTGTTTTCTGAAAAATGCTAATTTTAGAGCAGTTTGTACGTAGGGGGCAGAGAGAGGCCCTGTACCAAAACTTCCTCACTTTTTCCAGTGAGCTTTGAGAGGCAAGAGTAGCTGGAGCACTGCTGTGGAAGCCAGAAGATGTTGAGAGTTCCTCACAAAACAGCACAGCAAGAGGTTCTTCAGAGACAGCCCTGTGAGAGTGCCGAGGACTTTGTTCCATTGTCTTCAACATGAGATACTTCTGGTGCCATAATTTCAGAGCTTTTCTGAGTCTACACTCCTCCAAAGACTGAGAGAAAGAACTGAGACAGAAGACATTGAGATGGCAAAATGACTGAAGATTGATACCAGAGGGGGACACTAGTATAGACATGATGGATAATAGATAGTACAAGAGGTTTTTCCAGGAGGACAGGGAGTCAAGCAGACACTACCAAAGAGGGCTCCAGGATCTGGCTTTGTCACTCACTCAGCTCTGTGGTGCTCGTACAGCCTCTCTTTCCACAACAGATATACTCTCTGGAGTTTCATCTTTAGGCAGAGGTCATCAAGAGAGTAGCCTGTTTTCTGAGGAAACTGTGTCACTACAGTCCACCACGGCCGGCTGTCATCTCCTTCAGTTGCAGTCCTGTGAGCCACTGAGCTTACAGCTGGTCCTTGGCCAATTACAGAGATTGACAAGAGACAACAATTGTCAGAAAGCATTCATATGAAACTCAGTCCAGCCCAGCTTTCTAACAGCTTTCTTTCAGGACATAAGGCTTTCTCCTGGGTCTATGAAATAGGGACCAAACTGCCTATAGGATCAGTGACACATCCAGAACCACCAGCCCTCCACCCACTGCCCATGGCATTCCTTAGTATCACGGACTGAGAACTGGAATGGGTCACCCAGAGTTCTAGTGGATACCCTGTCCCTGGAGACCTTCAAAGTCAGGCTGGATGGCTCAGAGCTCCAAGCAACCTGATCTAGCTGTAGATGTCCCTGTTCATCGCAGAGGAGTTGGACTATATCATCCTTAAGAGTTCCTTCCAACTCAAAAGATTCTATGATTCTATTTATTATCTGTGCCTCTCTGTTATCAGGCCATTTTCAGCTGTTTTTCAGGCTTCAGTTCACTGTATGAGTGGAAAAGGAATAAGTTTCAGCACCTCCAAATCTTAGATTCTGCACACACCCCAAGATACTCACCATAATGCTGCCTCCATCTCAGAAGGAGGAAGTTCACCATTGCCTGCTTGTTGCTTTCTCTGACCCGCAGCATTTGAAACCACTGCTGGAAGTATTTCCTCATTGATTCTACTCTGAGATGCGTCAGGCTGCTCTTGTAGTATGCCTTCTGCTCAGCGGTCTCTTTCCATGCACTAAAGCACCTGAGAAAGACCAAAGAAAAACAGAATACTGAACCACTTATCTTTTTCAGGACTTTGACTTCTGAGTCCCTTAAATCAAATTTCTACCACCGCTAAAATGAAAACGGTTTTGACCAAGAGATATTTCTACCTTTATTAACTCCTTAAACAAAATAAAAAGATGGCTTTAAGATGGAGCAATACATCATTATATGGGTTGGCACCACCACTCCCTGGACTTCCAGAATGAACCTTTTTCACATTAAAAATACATCTCATCAGCTTACCGGGAGACCAAGTTTCTTTGGATCTGAAATGTCAGCCCTAAAATCTTTTCCTTTTCTGAGTATCGGAACTGCCACACCTGGAAAACGTTTCGCAGCCGCTTCTTCTCCAGCAGGGCACGTGCTTCCAGCAGCCTGGCTTCCTCATTGCTCAGCAGCTCCTTCTGAAGGCGCCACAGTCTGAAAGCTGCTGTGTTACAAGGCAGGAACAGATTGACAGGAAGAAAAACAACTTAGAAGAACTTGAAACAGCTCAGTGTCACACAGCAATCATTCCCAGGCTGAACTCTAGCTATCCGAAAAAGGCACTTAAGGGAAACAGATCACACTGCTGGAGCAACAGTATCTGCTACAGATGAATTCACATTATAAGCAAGGCAGAAGGGTATGGCGGGGCAGGTAAGCCACCCAGTACCACTACAGATATTAGCCCAGCTACTGGCAGGATCAGTTTCTGGAAGAGTTAGGTCAATGCAACAACTAGACACTAACCAAGAAACATGGTGAAACGGGCTCCTTTCAAGCTGCTCCACAGAGGGTGTGCTTACCAGCTAGGCGTCTCATATCTCTTATCGCTTGAGCTCTCCAGCAGAACTCATCTCCTCTCTGCCTGCGATGGAGCTGCGTCCACAGTTCGCTCTCCACCCTGAAAGTTGCAAGTGTGCCTTAAAACCCATCTGACCAGGCAGGCGCTCAGTGAATCCAGAGCCTCCCTTCTCCCTAGGTAGCCCTATCTTTTTGTCCAGACTTGCTCTCCTGCCTTCAGAATCAACAGGCAGAATAACAGTCTTTTCTTTTAACCATCCAGTGTCCTGCTAGGCACTGTGACACTGGAGTGGAACAATACTATTTACGCCCATATTCCATATGCAGGAGATAGCTGAACTCAAGAAACAGTACAGGACAGTTGTGTCAGACACAAATCAGACTGAGACAGTAGTGCATTAAAAGCTCTAAGATACTAATGATTGCAGCAGTTATCTGCAGCAATACATTCACAGGCTCGGACACAAGTTTCACACCATCTGAAAAAAAATTCCCCACGTTTGTAAACCTCCACTTGTCTGAGATCCCAGTAGGAGAATCCTCTCAGCTTACCTACAAGCCTGCTCAGCTTCCTTCATGTATCCTGCTGTAAGCTGGTGCTGAGCTGAGGTTGTCATAGTTGCTAATCTTCCTATTCCAGAAAAACCAACCGATGAACTTTGGGTGTAAGAGTATGACTCAGACTGCGCAGCTTGTTTTTTGCTCTGTTTTGCCACAGCTTCCTTCCACTGAAGAAGAAACCATATGGTTAGAACAAATTGCATGCAGAATATCAGCACCAGGGTCCACATCACTGAATTTCAAACAGGTGCCTCTTGTAGTGTCCCTGGCCCATCCTTACCTTGCGGAAGCTGGCAGCTAGAAGAGCTGAGGCATGTCTCTGCTGCACTACCTCCAAAGCACCAAGGGCCTTCTGGGGCTGCTGCTGCCTGGCTGCAGCCCTCTTCCAGATGATGTGGTCCCTCCAGGTGTGGAAACACCTAGTTACCATTTGTCTGTCACGTAAGCGCTGGAAACTGAGAGAAAAAACAAGTCAGTTCCAGTTAACACACAAAAATTAAACGCAGCCAGGAGATGGCAATCAGACTTCAGCCATCAAACTGAAAAGAAGTATTTCAAATCATTCTCTCTAAAGAGTGAAAAACCTGCAGCCTCACACCACATCAAGATATCCATCTCACGCTCTTCTAAACCACAGGTCAGAAATTTCAATCCCATCTCATGAATAAGCCCTGTTCTTGATCTTCACTAACTCTGCAATGAGCATGCTACAATTTGCTGCACTGAAAAATAACGTGTAGTACCAATGCTTTTTCATTGCTATAGCAACCAAGGTTGAACTTAGAAGGTAGAATTTTGAAGATAAAAATATTAGTTTTTAAAGTATACACCATTCTAGACAGCCAACTTTTGAAAACAACCAGACGTAGCTCCTGAACCAACCATGGCAGAGCACTGTAGGTTAAACCCTAAAGCCAGGAATGGTTCCTCAGCCACTTTCCAGCAGTTTTCTTCCCATTAACTACCAGCACACTCACACATAAATTCAGAGTCCTTTTTACCTTTGCTCATTCACCTTTGGAGACCAGAAGCTGTTCTCTGACACCTGAAAACAGACAGAAGACAACAATCATTCCAGTACCCTACTGTTGAAGAGCTTGCCTGTGCCCAGCATGGTAAGTCATTTTGGATGGAGCCCAGAACAGTCCTGCTAAGCATTGTGTATTACACTGGGTGCTTTTGACACAGCCCCCACCATTGCTCTGTGAACGCTCTCTCACACTTCAGACATGAAAAAGCTCAACAAAACTGGAATTTCAGGACCCTGCAACTAAACAGGGTAAAACATTGCTTAATGCTTTTGGTCTGCATGTAGATCCTGGGAATATAAACAGGTTTTTATGTTCCCAAGACCAACCCAGCGAACAAGCTGGTGTTTCTGAAGATGCATGCAAGAAAAAGATGCAAATGTTGAGATGGAGCAGGATCAGAAAGAGGTGATTCTGACCATTCAGAGCCAGAAAAATATACGACAAGCATTTCCATCACTGCTGGGCTTCAACTCTGCACCTCTATCAAAAATTAGAAACAAGCACACTATCTGTTATCAGGGATGCTACACAGTGAGCCCACCCTCACCTCACTGGGCACAGTTTCCTGTGTCTGGCTCCCTTCTTCACAGCTCTGTGGTTCTTTGGCATTCCTCTCTACCAAAGGTTGTTTGGAGTGGTCAGGATTGGCATCGGCTTCCCAATTCCTCCAGCTGCTTTGCTGGGAGCATTTGTTTCTCCTTTCTTCTCTGTTCCCATTCACACGTTCTATGTCAGAACAGTCACCAAAGTCTTTTTCAACCTGAGTGCTGAAGGGGCTGGACTGGCTGCAGTCCATCACTGTCATCCTGCTGGCTGCTCGAGATCTACAGTCACATACCTCTTCTAAGCCTTTGCTGGACTGAACAGGAGGTTTAAAGTTGTCAACTTCTACAGATTTAATGCTAAGCTGCTGTGTTGGTCTAAACTCTTCATCTCCAGGAGAAGTGACTCTTAGACGCACTTCCCTTGGAGTCCCATACATGGATACGCCAACGTTCATCTGAGTCCCGGCCAACCACGTTTCTAGCGACACATGCAGAGCCTCAGGGTGGCTTTTTTTCCAAGGCATAGCACATAGAGATGCCTCAGCAGGTGTCCCTTCTGCTTTAAGAACCTTTTCATATGAATGATTTTTTGTATGAACATAAAAACCACCACTTTCCAGAGTTGGCTTTGCCTGGGACTGGCATCTGAAATACGGGGAGCAATGGTTGGAGGAATCTTCTGTATCCACAAGCCTGCCGGAGCCCACCTCAGCAGAGAACCTATCTGGATGGATGCCACCTGAAAGTTTGGTTCTCCACATGCTCGAGTCAATGTATCTACATCTGTGAGAGACAGAGATAGGTTCAGTGTGCTCAAAGTCCCTTGTCACTGCACCAAGGCTCGTGCCTTTAGCAAACGGAATGCTCCATCTCAATCTTGCCTGAGCAGCACTGGTTTTTACTCCAGCTAGCTGTTCTCCTGTGCTCAGGATAATAGGAGCTGGATCATCAGGAGCAAAGCACAAACTGCCACCAACTGGAGAAGACTTGGGCTCCAGAGGAAGGGAGCCCCGGATCCCCATGAAAGCAATTTCTTGCTTCAGCCTCTGGATTGAACAGTACAAGCCAGCAGAAATCTGCGAGGACTGCAAGAGAGCCTGAAGGGACTCCAAATTAGATGGATTGAGACCACTTGAGGTCGGGGCTGAACTACAACAAGCGTTGACACTTTCCCTTGAGCTCCTTGAAGAAGTACACAGCACTAATTTGTGCCTAAGAGGGCAGTCTACAGCACGAGATGGCAAAAGTGTATTGACCAGTGAAGGGTTCCCAGTATCCATACAAGACACAGCAGGTGGCTCCTGCTTTTCCACTGAATAGTCACTGTTCTTGTTCCTTCCTTCTAAGCAGTGATGATGAGCAGTAGGCATGGAGCAGCCACCAGCTGCCTTTGCTTTCTGACTGCGATGCTGAGGAAGGCCAAAATTCTCATTCCTTCTCCCTTCTAAGCTATAAGCCTCAAGGTGAGAGTGTCTCTGAGGGAGTTTTGCAGCAGGGAGTGCAGACACAGCAAGATGGGGAGTCCTGTGAGCCACGTGCTTAGAGCTGAGCTGCTGCACCTTAGAGTACAGATTATTTTGCAGGAACTGGAGAGCTGACTGGTGGTATCAAGCCAGTGCTGAGAAATGTCTGCTCAACTTCTCGCACCCAAATACAGATCAACATTCACGTCCTTCTGAAAGTTTCTTTGCTCTGAAGAAAAACAAGAAGAAATATAAACAGAGGAGCATGCGTATTTCTCAACACATCTTCCCTACTTTGTCACAGGCTTTGGGTACTTTCCTTGTAAGTCTCTTTGTCTCCAATCCACCAGCCTCAATCCTGGAAGTAACAAGGACGCTATTTGCTTCCTACTGTCAGCAGACCATCACAGCCGGCAGAGCAGGAACGAAGGGACAAACTTAATTTGCAACAAAACTGCTGGAAGAGAAAGACTTTAAAACAAACACAAGTCAGAGCAACGTGGTTCCACCTGGAATACAATGATTCATTGATCAGAAATCAAATCCATGTCTCCTCCATTCTCTAAGGCTGATAGCAATGGTACTGCCTGGACTCAAGGTACTGTTTAACTGTGTGTCAAGTGGAGATTTCTTCACAAATTGTGTTACATCCCTCCAAAGGCTCAAGGCTACATAGGGCAGTATGTCCACACTACAGGATGGAACCATGTCTAAACATGCAGGGAATCTATACTGCCCCCATATTGGAAGAATTGCAACATAGATGGGAGACCTAATTTGCAGTCTAGCCCCTAAGTCAGATGGTTACACATATAGATCTCAAGTAAAACAGATCCATAAGCTGTGGATAACAGCAGTAAATGCCATTCAAGGGGACTGTGCTTTAATTCTCTCAAATTTTAAATGCAAATGCCAATCACTCTGTCATTCCAAGCATTCTTTGCCATTCCTCTTCTGAAAAATGAAAATGGCAGGGTGAAAAAGACACACATCTAGACTGTCTTAAAAAAAAAAACAGTCAACATATGAAAAGAAAGACAGCATGGCCTAGGAAATAAATGCCCACCATCTTTTTCAAACATACTCAAGTAGCAGGAGGTCTCCATTCACATGGCATTGTTTCCAAAGTATGTGAGCCTTAGTCATCCCTGGCTGCAAGCAGCCATGCAAACTCCTTCAGTAACCACCACAAAGCGGGGAGTGCACTCGATTGCCAAATGGACAGGAGGTTGTCATGCAGTGCTGCAGTTATCCTTGGGAGCTGCTATTTCTGCCTTTCCAATGTCATCAAATACACCATTTTTGTTTTTTTTTTCAAGCCAAGTGGAAGTCCACAACTTAGAGTGTGAGCAGACAAAGCACTGCTGCCTTCATTACGGTACCTCCCACTGCACCAAGTGTAACATCAAAACGCAGAATGGTGTTCTGCAGAAGCTCTCCTTGCATCTCAGGAACACCCAACCAAACGTACTGCAGAGTTTTATAAAGGGTTTTCAATTGTCAAAGGACATGGAACCACCATACTTATCAGTGCTGGTTTGTTCCATGAACACCTGGAACTTTGGCACTGGGTTGGTTTGTTCAGCAGTTCTTTCCGCTAGGTACTGGATTCTCAATACATTGCCATGATTATTTTAGCTGTTGTTTTTCACCTGACACATTCCTAATTTCGGTCTCATTGAGACCTGAAAGAGAAAGCCTCCATTAAAAACCATGTTTGTCAGCCTTTCTGTAATTGCCATTCAAATCTTACTGTAGCCACTTTTAAGCAGTAGTTAATCCTACTCAAAAGGCAGTAAGATTTTATGAAGTGCCTTTTAAAATTCCCCTAAAGCCACAAGGCAAACCACATATTCTGCAAACTGCAAAAATCCACCACCGATGGATTCCATATGAGCTTTTATGTCAGTAAGCATTTGATGCGTGCTTGCTATTTACACTGTGTAGCACAACACTAACGCATTAAAGCCTGAAATAAATCCAATTCTGCAAACAAAAATTAAGCTGATCAATGTACTTCTGTTACTACAAGCAAAGCAAATAGCAGTTGATGGAAAGTAAATAAAGCTCTTTCAAATGAGCACCACTTGAGCAAGGGTATCAAGGAAGATAGCTAACAAACACAAGTACTGCACAGATAACTCCACTTTCCCCACCCGTGCTAACCAAGGCTCATGTTCCAAGTTGGAACCAGCAATTGGTCTGATACCACACCACACATGCTTCCAATCACAGAATCAATAGCACAGAATGCCTTAGAAACAAGACTTTTGCCCCACGAACCAAACCGTCACCATTACTGCAAGCTTGGCCTCAAGCCTCACGTCGTAGTGCTGTTCCCCAAACTAAAGAGAGGGCGGCCACTGCTCCAGCAGCTGAGACACTTACTCACTGGGGGAGACTGGCCATGCTGCTCGGCCTCGCCAGAACCTCGGGGGCAGGATCAGCGCCTCTTTGTCTGCTCCTCTGAAGGCAGGGGCAAACCCGCTGCTTTGTCCCCCCTCAACGCCCAACTCCAGCAGTGAGCTCACTCCAGCTGGGCTGCCGTAAGCAGCTTATCCCCTCCGATTAGCAACGCCGCCTGTCACCAGGGCTGCAGATGGCCACGGGAAAGCGGCTCTCGCCCACGGCTAATTAGAACAGCGTTCTCAAGGCAGTCCAGATGATGTGGGGTCTGGCACAGCAGGGCAGCTCACCCACGACCTCTCACGGGTGTTGCTGCACAAAGCGCCCACTCAGCACCATGGAGAGGAAACACTATTTTCTCCTCCTCACCCACCCGCTGCCATGTTCCCATTCCTGACATTGATGCTTTGGGTGGGAGCGCGGATCCACATGGCCACACACAGCCCTCAGCCCCACGCCACTGAGGGAGAGGCAGCAACAACTGGTTTTTCTTCCTCAGAAGCCAGGAAAGGGGCATGATTTTCATTGTCATCTGTCTCTCCTTTACTGTGCAGAGTTGGCATCCTTGATTCTCAGCAAGTGTACTGCCTTGCTTTGCTCCTCTGTGCTGCTCCCACATCTGCTGAACTCTCCACAGGAAAGCACACAGCATGTCAGCTGGATGGGTACTGATACAGATTTTGTTGTGTTCTGTTTTCCAATGGAGAACGGCTTGGAAGAGCTTCCTTAGATCTTACCATATGTTCATGCAAATACTCAGAAAGCGCTGCATTCAAAACAGCCATTTTGTCTGCGGTCCACAGGTCTAGGGAAGAAAAAACTGCCTATCTCCTGAGTGTTTAAACCTGTTATTCAGGGATCCATACTGTCACTGTACAGTTCTGAAGAACAGTAAAACACTAACTGAATATATCCGCTCTGCAACTTTATAAAAAACAAACTCTGCCTACCTAGTCTTCATCACGGGGAAGTAAATCAGATTATTGCAGCTCTATAGCATCTACCATGTGCTCATCCACGCATAAGCAACATTGGTCCAGGCACAGCAGCAGGCCGCCATAATGCTTGTGCTGTAAAGGGAATGAAGCATCTGCTAATGTTTAGAGTGACAAAACTTGAAAGAAAAATGCTTGTTTTTAAAAATACAAATGGTATGTTGCTAAGGGACAGGGCAAAGTTAACAGGGCTTTTGCTCACTGGAGAGTCAACACAGCAGCAGGTCTTGTCAGAGAAATGCAACTGTCAAATAACAAATGCATACTTTGAAAGTGAACCTGCTTCAGAAAAACACACACCTTCCCAGCACTTGTATTTTCCTTCAGCCAAGGCTGACAATCTTTTCTTCTTCTAACAAAACCTGTCAAACATTTATTTTTAAGGATTTCCCCCTGAAAGCCACAGCAGGGCAGGTTTACCGTGCAAAAGATCCAAATTTATTGTTTGCCACATTCCAGAGCTCACCACTGCAGTGCAGAACTACACAAACCCACCTCTTTCCTTCCCCAGTCCTTCTTTTAACTAACTTACCTTCACTGCCCGCACATCCCCACGCAGTACCTTCCGTATGTTTGCATAAAGCTTACAACAGAGCCATCGAAGCCTTGCATACTTTGCCCCATAGTAATTCTCCCAGACTACAATCCCAGAGCCTCAGGATTAGCTATATTTTTAAATGAAACATCGGTGACCAGTGTAATTTTTTCTAACACAGAAGAACTGTGTTCATTTTATAGTTTTCTTAGAAAAGTATGACACTTCAAGTTCTATTAAGATAGGTAGCTGAAGGCAAAAGGACATTTCAAGGCACAGAGCATATGTAATCAACATTTACCAGCCATTTTAAGCATCCTGATGGACATTTAACTTTCATAAAAGCATCAATGAATGTTCCCTGGCCCAGTAAGAGCATTTTACACCAACCCCAGCTGCATGTTAACCACCACAGCTAGCACGGGGAGTTATGGTCATAAATCTTAATTAAAAAACACCATCAAAAACAGCCCTCAAGAACTCCCAGATGTTTCCTGGAAATGTATCAGCAAGAAAACAGGCTAAACTGCACTGTTTTAGGGGCAGTCCATAAGCTTGTTAAAGACAGTTTGCCCAGGAATATTTTGTGCATCTCCCTTACTTACAATAGAGAGGATGCACAATACAAGACTTGGAAGAATGCAGAAGGTGCATCCACTTGCGCACACAAGGGAGGGATTTAGGGGGAGAGAGGAAAGCAGTATATTGAAATTACAAAGAGTCACAGCGCTTAAAGTCAACCGAGACCTTCTGCACTCATTCCAAGAACCCCTCTGCCTAATCTTCAGGAAGGCAAAAGAAAAGTAAAATCAGATCCTCTCCTGTTTGCTCAGTAGCAGGTCTTGTTTCATCAGAACAGACACAGGAAGATCGTAAGGCTGGACTGGGGGAGGGAGGTGTCCATTCTGCTGCAGACGAGGGCCTCAGTACGGATGCTGGGCTGTCTTGCTTGTGTCAGGCCACTGTGGAGAGGCATCCTGCTGATCAATTGTCTCATAGGCGCTGCGGTCCCGGCCTGCACAGTTGAGACCTGAACAGGAAGAGAACAAACTTGATAAAAAATAAAACAAGCACAAAAGAATGAATCCCTTGGAAGAAACCAAAAGTTCAGGAGCATGCCACATTAGCTGCTCTACCAGCAGCTCCCCAGCACCTGTGTTCTGTGACTCTCACTATACAAGCAGGAGGCAAGAAAACCCATCCTTCCAACGATGACAAAACAACTGAGGTACATTTGAACATGCCCCTTCACTCCCTGAGAAATGCTCTCAGCCACGTGGCTGGTTGGAAAACAGAACTTGCAGTAATGTATAGCAGCGTAACAGGCATATTATATAACAGGCATATAAATCATAGCATATTTCAGCAACATCAAGTTTATGAAATCTAGTGGGGGAAAAAAAAATAATATACCTTGTAACAAACAGAAGCAAGCAGGAACCATGGCCCACTTAAGCGCATGATTTGTCTGTGAGCCACTCATCCCAACAACCCAGCTACGCTATGCCATGGCACTAAACCTGGATCCAGCAGCACTCTTAATTGCACTATGAACAGTTTGCTCATGGTACAAGACACGTACTGTACAAAGTCACGTTACTGTCCAGGGCATGAGCAGGGAAAGGAGAGACAAAATGTGCATGGAGAGCTCTCTACCTCTAGCTCTACCTATGGCTAGAAAGCAACCTGAATCAAAATTGGGCCCCAAACCATGACAGGCTTGTTTTATGCAGCAAGGATGCCGCCAAGCAATGAAGAGGGCTTTTGTTTCAAAAAAAAAAAAAAACACAAGACAGAGGACCAGGAAAAATCACAATTCAGTTCAAAAGAAAAATGCCAGTTAGAAGGAAAAGGGAAAATTTGTCAGCCCCATTCAACACAAAACAACAGCACATGGTTTGTACTGAAGATGTCGTGAGAAAGACATTTCAGGAGAGGATATGAAAATACTAAGTGATTGAATTCCAACTTGTGTCTGGGAAGAGACTCTGACAGCACATTGGTGATGGAATAGCATGGTAAGAAGGGGGAATATTCACCTACACTTTCTATAGGATACAGATGTCAAATCCCAGTTACGAGTACAGTAAGCAGCTAATAAAAACTGGCACAAACATGGCACACAGGCCTTCTGAGCCATCTGAGAGAGATCTGTTTGGCGTTTGCACAAGCAGCCAGTGGAAAAAACATCCACATTCTTCTATCATGAGATGCAAACAACACCCTGAAGCCACTGCTCTCCTCTGACAGCCTCTCCTTCTCTACGAGCATCCACCTCTTTTCACAAGAAGCCTCATCTTCTTTGCTAGCACCAATGCAGTCTAAGTGGCAGCTTTCAAACACTATAGTGCCAGTTATACCATCCTTTGTCCTACAAAGCCTTAGGAAAGAAAAAGATAACTGCACTAGGCTGCTGGTTTTGCCAGGATGAACTCCCACACAGCAAACAATCTCTGTCAGCTGCCCCAGTATGAACTAGCACCAGAAATGCTTGGCAAAGCAGCTGACAGAATACCCAACCTTAGCACCTCCCCCTGGCAAGGCCACCACATTATTCCTAGCAACTACAACCAGGAGAAAAAATGAATGCCTCCAAGCAAAGGAGCACAAGGTAAACATCAGTCCCATTTCCCACGTAAGGAAACGGAAGTCCAAAACAATCAAGATAGCTAGGACATGAAGCATGGAGTTAGAAGTCCACCCTTCCCTCACATGCATAATCCAGGTAGAAGGGATGATGCCTTTACTTTCCCATAGAAGGAAAAAGTTGGCAAAGTGAGAGGGACACCCAAAGACTTCCAAAAAGTGCACAAAATGCAGGAAATGGAAGAGAGGAAAAACCTGAGTTAACTGAGTAAGAGCGACAGCAGTGGCATCAATACCATTGTAGGCAAAATGGCTGTCAGACGAGGACTCCAGGTCTGCAAGGGAAGAGAGGAAGAACATAAATTTAAGGCCTAAGACTCAGCAGGAGCACAAAAGGGAGAACAGACATGAGGAAGAGAGAGGCCATCCTCCTCCTTGGAAAGAGGGGCAGAATCCAGCTGCACAGGGCTGAGGCTGAAGGGTACAAAGTGGAAGGCAGCCTGCTCTAACACCAGAGGATGTGGCCCACACTGATGCAGAGGAAGCATCCTACCTACGTTGAAGGTGTATTCTCCTCCACGCTCCCGGTACATTTGATACACAAAGTAGCAGGATCCAGGTTTCAGGAGGAGGCTGAAGATGGCCATGCCCATACTGAAACGCTTCACATCAATGAGATAACTATGCAGAGGGTAGTAGACAGAGATGTGAATGATGTCTGTGAGGACTGTGAGCAGCAGGCCGGTCAGGAACTGGAAAGAGAACAGGACATGAACTGAACGAGGGATTAACTATCAAGAGAAACAGCCACTTATAGGGTCTATCTGCTAGAAGATCAGCGTTCACACAACTATGTTTTCACCTCTGTATAACACAATGCTAAACCTTGACATGGCCCCCAGGTAAACAGAGATTCCTAAGTGTATGATCTCACGCATCATGTATTTTCTTCACATCTGCTGGACGCATTCTACTAGTATGTTCCAGGGTTGTTTATTTATGCTTGCCAATTTCTTTAATTATCAGAGAAGGGGTTTATAAAGCACCTCTAACTCAAGTACATTAAATGCTCTGAGTCCTCCTCCGGCATGAAAAGTGTCAACAGCAGGGAGAACATAAGAATCAAGTATGCCTTACCTCTGAGAAACAAAATAATGGATGGTGAGTGCTTCTCACCACAGTTTATAGTGCTTAAGTACAAGCCAGGCTCTCTTGGGGAGACAAAAATAAATAGAGTTTGACTTGTTCATTGCTGTACTGGGAGCAGCTGAAGTTCATCACTGATTCAAAGGAGTTTTTCTGCCCTCCACCCTCTCCCTGAGCAGCCTGGTAGAGGCAAATACCCTCACACTCACCATCATGATGGCATCAAGGGAATCTCGCTGCACAATGGCCCAGATCCCCACTGCAAGGACAGTGAAATTCCCCCAAGCATAGGAGGCTGGAAACGAGTTATTCATGCATCCCCTGCCAAACAAGACAAAAAACCCAACCCAAATTCACAAGGAGCCTGCAGCAGGGTTTGCATTTATCCCTGCTCCCATACAAACACTTGGACTTAGGATCTCCCTGTACACAGGCACGAACAGAGAGTGCTGATTCCCCAAGAACATCTCATTCCTAGTTTGAAGGAATATCCTCTTCTCAAGCCAGGTCAGTTACCAGTCACTCACCACACTGTGAGCAGCCAGTGTACCAGAATGATGGCCTATGGAAAAACAGAGAGGAAGACTGGTCAGCAACTGGAAAAACTGTGGGAGAATCGACGTAAAATTACACCATCTCGTCTCCATGAGACAGAGTTGGAGAGTGCCCTGGACCCATGAACAAGTGCAAAAAGCTGCCCGAGCAACTGGGCCTGCAAAGACAAAATCATTTTTCTCTGCTTCTGTTGCTGAGTATTTCCTGTGGTGCTCCACTATAGTCATTCATTACTGTCATCATCGCTGTTGACAGTTGATTCAGGGCCCATTTAAGACTTTTCTAAATATGCTATTGATTTCGGAACTCCAGAAGAGTTTATACTGAAAACCAGACAATCTGATTCATGCTATGCTAGCACAGTTTATACATGACCAATCTGGTATCCCACCACCAAGAACTCCACGAACAGTCATGACCGCAGCTCCCAGCATTTTCACTGTAGTCCACAGTGAATTCCCCTTTGCCCCCTTCCAACCTGTTCAGAGCAGTGGCCTACCCCACTCCAATATTAACAGACCTGAAGCCATCTTCTAGGAACCAAAAAACCCAATCCTGCCACGGTATACCACTCTTTTCACCTCCAGTGAAGCCACTAGCACCCAAATACCAACACAGCAAGAAGATAATACTATTGCAGCTTCACAAAGGCTGAAGCCTGGACCCAACTTCATGACACAGGGGTCCATGGGAAACAGGTGTCCTTCCATTTTTCTGCCTGTAGGACAGGATCCAGTTGGTTCAACTGGTATTTATACTGACCTTGGGACAAAAGCAAACAAACATACAAACACCAACACCCCTCCAAAACATGCTCCCTTGCTTCACTCACCACCTCTTCTTCATAAACAAAGAGAAAAATCAGGAAATGAATAGAGAAAGCTAAATTCCTTGCGTGACACAGGAATGCTCTTTGCAGAGGAGCACTGCACTGAGATGTACTCCATTTCTATGGACATTCTGCTATGTTTACTGACTCAAAATGTCTACCCGTGCTCTGATTTCACACAGAACTCGTTGCTTCAAGAAAGTTAAAAACCCACGAAGCTGTGACATGAGTGCCAGGAAATAAGGAGTGATGCATCCGCAATGGTTTGGACTGTCCAGCCAAGATATCACAACATAGATGTCTTATCATAAGATAAAGCTCTTCTTCCACTGCACATCTGCTGAGCATTCAGCATAGACCGTCTGAACCTCAAACGCTGCTCAAACAGGTTTTTAATAATGATTTTTTTTTTAATTGCTCATGAAAGCCTACAAAATGCTTCAGCACCACCCGCCGCTTCCCATCCTCCCAGATTGTACCGCAGAGACCAGGCAGAAACTGCTAATCAGGAAAACACAAGATGTTCTTGGATAAGAATGGAGACATGCAAATAGCATTTACCCAAGAGACGATCACAACATCACGGAAATTCTTAATTAGGTACCATTTAATTGCATGTTACGCACTCACAAGACCCCTCAAGGCTCAGCAGTTAATATAATTACGCACGGTGGGTTTTATTATTTTTTTTTAAGCTGTCTAGATCAATATTGCAGTTATTAAATTATGAAGCAGGCTCCATCACCAGCATAAAGTCAGGTAAGCAAGGGCTGATAATCCGGGGGGCTGCTGAAAGCAAAACAAGGCACTTCCTTCCGAGCTATTAGTCTGAGTTATCTGACAGCTCTTCAGGGCACTATGGAATTGGCTGATGGTCTCGGTATGCTTTAACACAAAAACCAGAGTGTTAATGAAAAACATTACTTAAAGCTGCAGTCATTACATGAGATAATTTGCAGGCAGCCTCCTGGTGAGACAGAAGAATTTATTTCCATCTGTTCAGGGGGATATATCCATACCTATGAAGAGCATACACTGCTTTTTTAAGAGCTCTTTGGAACAGGAACTCATTCTCCTTCTCTGAAGATACTCAGAACCTACCTGGACACTCTCTTCTGCATCCTCCTCTGGGGTACCTGCTTTAGCAGGGCGGTTGGACTAGATTATCTCCAAAGGTGTTTCCAACCCTTTGAGTTGACCTATTTGATCTACCTTTCAAGTTAGCTTTGCTTTGAGCAGAAAGCTGGACTAGGTGACATACAGAGGTCTCTTCCAATCAAAGATTGGAAGCAGACTTGGTATTTCAAGGCTCACCATAGCTATTGCAATAATCCTAGCCATCAAACATTCACTGCAAAAATAAGGTGATGCTGCTTTCCACACTTTGTTGAGGGTTACTACTTGGCTGAGCCAGCAGATGCTGCTCCATGAGTGAATTCCTCATCTACTCTAGGTCAAGGCCTGCAATACTAATTTTACAGTTCTGCACGTAGTCTAAAGAGGGTCCTCAACGCTGAGACACTGCTACGTTCTGGCACAAACACTGCTCAGTCAGGCAAGTTTTCTTCTTCTGTCATTAGGTTCATCCTTCTGATCTCAGAGGAAGTGTCAGGAGTTAATGCCAATGCATAGCAGTAGTGCGTTATTCCCAGTCCCTCACAGAATAAGAACCTTGCCAACCTTTGTGCATTGTTTCAGAGCAGCAGGCCATGACTCAGGGACAGCACAAAGATGCAGGACAATTATTAACTCACTGTGCTGCAGCCCTTGAGTCCCAGAACACAGCATGGCTTAGGTTGGAGAGGACCTTAAAGATCACTCAGTTCCAATCCCCTGCCATGGGCAGGGTTGCCAGTCACCAACTCAGGCTGCCCAGGGCTCATTCAACATGACCCTGAATGCCCTCAAGGATGGGGCATCCACAACGTCTCTGAGTAACCTGTTCCAGTGCCTCATCACCCTCACCAGTACTTTACCAAAGGTACTTCCTAACGCTGAGAACAGTTTGGTCAGGTCAAGATCACTCTTACCCAGGAAGAGATTTAATGGCTGCCCAAAACCAGGGAGGAAACGCAACATTTTAGTTACGTTGTCGTGGTTACTCATCCATTCAAGAATCATGTCTTTTCTTCCAGCTTCTGCACCACCACCTCCCATGTGATTTCACTGGCAGATTTAAGAAAAAAAGAAAAAAGAAAAAAAAAAAAAGGAGAACGTAGACTGGGAAGTACATAATAGCTAAAATTTATCAGAGCAAAGCATCAGCTGGTTTTCAGGGTGTAACAGAAGAACGTTTTACTGTCAGAGTGATGGAGCACTGGGACAGGCTGCCCGGGGAGGTGCTGGAGTCTCCTTCTCTGGAGATACTCAAGACCCATCCGCACGCTTTCCTGTGCAACCTGCTGTAGGGAGCTTGCTTAGCAGGGGGTTGGCCTCATGGCCTCCAAGAGCTAACCCCTACAGGTCCATGACTGCGAATATAACCCACAAACCAGGCCTTGAAAAAGCCATCTGTGCACCTGCCTCTAAATAGGGAAGTCTCTTCTCTCAGCGAGCTAATAAGGAGGGGAAACATGCCTATATGAACTCCCAGATGTCGTTTAGCACAGCCACACGCGAGCCTTCCCATTGCAAGCTGCAACCACAGCAGCAGCCCATACACTGCAGCCCTCCAACTGCTGTCAACTCCCAGCTCTGAACCAGGGGCAGCCAAACCCAACGTGATCTGCAACGCTTCCACCGTCGCACCCAAAATCCCAATAGGGAAGCTGGAAAACGAGCGGCACGCAGCCCTGGAAGCCGCAGGGCTCTGAAAATATGATAAACGGAGGAAAAACAGAGGAAAGCGTCCGGTATCGTGGAAGGTTTCAGTCTCAGGAGCGATGCGGAAAGCAAAGGGGCGATTTCAGCCTTCGCTGCGAGGAGCTGCTCCTCCATGAAGTTAAAACGTAACTTCGGAAGTCCCTTATTTCCCGTTTCTCCACCAGATATCGCACGAAACTTCACGCGCGGCGCCCGTTGGGATCAGAGCTACAGCTGAGGTAACACTAATAAAATGACAACAGTAATAATA
>JANHGO010000309.1:0-42215 GCA_024606505.1 Aquila spilogaster
GAGGAAAACTCTGGAATTGCTGATGTAAATTCATTAAAATAACCTTCTGTTTATCTGATCTTATTGATGCGTTATAGTTATAGATCACCTTTTATTATAGAAATCTGCTACTGTTTCTATTTGAGTAATTTTTATCATTAGTTTTTGTCCCTATGCAGATGGCTGTAAATCAATTCTCCAAAGATACAGAGATATTTTGGATTTAATAGAGGAAATAATTCTGTCAGTCTGAATGATAAAAACAAAAATTTATAGCCATAGTCAATGGACCAATAGTGTGATGTCTTCAAGAATACTGAAAGAAATCAGTGGGGCAAAAATGATCCTGTTAAAGACTAAACAAAGGATTTTGCAGCTTCAGTGCTTACTGCCATAATCTCCAGCCTATTGACTTCTGTTCATTCAAATCCAATAAAGGTGACAGATCACCTTTAAGGCTCAAGGGGTTCTCTTGGAGCTCTTATGGGATGTACATGGGATGGCAGTCTCTGAAGCTACTTCTTTGGCTGATTACATTGGCTGAAGACGCATGGTGCCTGTGCAGAGAGGCCCGTGGCTGCTTGATGGGGCTCTTCTGCATGGGAAATGATTGTAGACATGCATTTGCTTCATGGCAAACCACACACTGTTTGATTTTTCCATCATTATTTGTGTCTCTTCCCATTTCTGTTCTTGCCTACGTTCTCTAGATTTGGTTCACATATGTGTAGGATTATTTTTAACTTCAGAGGAGCTATTTTGACAGGAGTGGTATTTCCTATGTGAACACATCTTAGCCAAACGTAGCTTTATTATAAATAAATATTTGTACCTATGCCTTTACTATTCCCTTTATTTAATCAACTTGCTTGTCTTCTTTCACACGAGACACAAGATTTAGATAGAGCGGCACACTAAGAAAAGGCAGTTTGATAAAAAAAAACATAGTAAGAATTCTCTGTCAATGATATTTGGATTTTCACATTGCTTGCATACACTTTTAGTGGCATTGTTTTTATCAAATTTATTAGGAAGATGGATGCAGAGATAATAGAGAACTGCTGGAAAAGCAGATGAAATGAGCAAGGAGTAGAATGAGTGCAATTCTATTCTCCGTTGCATCAGTGTAGGTCAGAGAAAGTTCACTGCCTTCAGCGAAGTGTTACTTCTGGTATACAGCCATGTAAACAAGATCAGAAACTGTTCCTCTTTGTTCAGGTTTATAATGCCAAGATAGCTCATGTGTTACATATATAAACCACCTGTCGTGCTAGAATAAAGTTGCTTTTATTCAAAGGATACTGATGAGTTCAAAACTACAAATATTGATAAAATTCTCACAAACTATCCAGGGAGAAAAGCAGATAATATTTCTCCCCTGTTTTCTTCTGCAAAAAAGTAAAACTGAGACTTAAAAGAAAAAGTGATTTCTCTGAGGAAGGTATCTTGCCTACCCCTGAAGTACACTTTTTTGAACCTGTGAATAAAACACTGTGATGATTGCTGAAATGGGGAGCGATGCCATTCTTGCATTTAATGCTGCCATTGGCATCATGTTACTCTTAGTCCTAAATTGTATTCAGAAATTTTATTCATCTATGTGTTTGGAAAGGAAAATGGACAGAGCTCATGTCATCATATGAAAACTCGTGTGCATTTTTAAATCCTGGCTTGAAAGAACATGATGGTAAGGAGTCAAATGTTTAATGCCAGTGACAGATGTGTTTGGGTGGGTGCTGGTGCCCCCAGCTCTGACTTGGGAGGTGCCTGTTTTGCTGAAGGTGCAGCTGCCTCATCATGGATGTGGTCTGTGTCATGCAAAGCATAGATGCGTAACTTCTGGACAACTTTTAAGCTGTGTTGAAAACTATCTTGAACAGTGTTGCAACTTCCTCTCTTCCTTAGATAGGATGCCTTTCTTTTACGGCATATGAAATGCTAGTCTTAGATTTTATCATGAGTTTAATGCTCTGTTTATAACACTGCAAATTAAAAAGGAAAATGTGATGGATGGTTCTAATGCTTTTATTGTGCAGTTAGAGTCTACATTAAAAAAATCTGTTTCTAGTACATCACTGTAAGTAGCTCTTCAGCATAGATGATTTTATAGCTATCAAGTTGCTTTCCAAATTTTTATATGGGTAAATGGCTGGCAGCACCAGGAAACCTTCACACCACATAGAAAAGCATAACTGATGCTATACTAAAACAAGTAATTTTTCATGGCAGCCAAGATTGTATTTTGATGTGGCTGGAAGACTGTGTAGAGGAAACAGACCCGGGGGTATTGGTCAATGCTCAGGTGAACATGAGCAAGCAATGTGCCTAAGTAGTCAAGAAGGTCAATGGCATCCTGGCTTGTAACAGAAATAGTGTTGCCAGCAGGAGCATGGAAGTGATCATCCCTCTGCACTCAGCTCTGGTGAGGCTGCACCTTGAGTACGGTGTTCAATTTTGGGTCTCTACTACAAGAAAGATGTTGAGGCCCTGGAGCCTTATGAGGAGTGGCTGGGGGAGCTGGGATTGTTCAGCCTGAAGAGGAGGTGGCTCAGGGGAGACCTTATTGCTCTCTACAACTACCTGGAGGGAGGTTGTAGTGATGTAGGGGTCAGCCTCTTCTCCCATGTAACTAGCAATAGGACTAGAGGGAATGTCCTCAAGTTGTGCCAGAGGAGATTCAGGCTGGACATTAGGAAATACTTCTTCTCTGAGAGAGTGGTCAGTCGCTGGAATGGGCTGCCCAACGAAGCGGTGGAGTCACCGACCCTGGAAGTGTTCAAGGAACATTTAGATATTGTACTGAGGGACACGGTTTAGTGAGAACTGTTGGTGATAGGTGGATGGTTGGATTGGATGATTTTGTAGGTCTTTTCCAACCTTGGTGATTCCATGATTCTATTGTCCTGTGATTCATTGTTCAGATAATATATATTTGTGTTCAAATGTGTATCAGTATTTGGGTATTTTGAATGGAAATGAGTGCTTATGGAATTTCAAAGTACAGGGGAAAATATTTCTACGTTTAGCACTTCCACAGTTGCTTTACCTAAAACCACAGACCACTTTTTTTCTTTTTCTTTTTGTCCATTGTCAGTTTTGATCAGTCATTGGAGGCAGCAGTCCAATGCTGTTGTTTTGGTTGTCAGTTGTTTGCTTTTCTAAAAGCTTTTGATTGTAATCATTCATGAAATGGTTTGAGCACGAGGCACATGGATACAAGAATGAGGGTTGATACTCCAGATGGCATCCACTAAGAATTTATTGTCTGATTTACTGTTTTTATTTGTCTAGCTTTGCCCAGGCCTATTTTTTTCTGATGAGATCTGACAGATGCTGGTTTATGTGAAGTGTTGAAAGATTCCAACTTAATTATTGTCTGTATTCTCCTAGGAAAAATTTACAGGTATTATTTTGAACAGGAAATTAAATGAATTGAAACACTGTCAATAAGGAAAGCCAAAATGCACAGTAACTAAGAAAGGGTTTTTATTTTTAGCAATACATTTTAAAATACATTAGCTGTCTATGCTGAACTTTTAGATGGCAAAATTAATAACACTTAAATGACTAATTGTTCTTTTTTTTCTGCCTTCCAGAGTAGATTAGGAAAGGCAGGTTGAACCTGGGTGAAACAACCAGAATAGCTGATGTTCTCAGCTGTTTGCCGAGGGACAGGTATCATGGCTATTTGCTGTTTTGCAGGCAGGAGTGATGAAGCCATTCACATAGCATGCACTTTTATAAGGAGTTCATTTTTTTGGACGCTTATAACTCAACCCTAAAATAGGCTCTATTCATGAATTTAGCAATAGAATTAACCTTGAAGTAATATTTTTCTAATCAGGTGGGAATGGAAACAGTAAGCAGTGAGTGGTTTTAAACACTGGTTTGCCATGGTAGGTGTAGCTGGCAGCTCCTAATTTCTCAGGCATGTAAAGTGGTATGGTCTTTACAGGCTTTTACAGAACTCTGCCAGGTGACAACTGAGTCTTGTAAATAGTGAAAAATTGGACAACTCACTAATGTTTAGCAGGAAAAGCTGAGAAAATGTAAAGGGATCCCCCTGGATAGACTTGCTGTTTTCATGGAGAACTCCACTGCAGCGGAGCATGTATCAGCTCAGTAGCAGCTCCTCCTGCTCTGTGGATGTGGCAGATCCACGTGACCCAGGTCTGTCACTCTGATGTCACAGCTGTATTTATTCTACTGATTTTCAAGAAGTGGGAGAAACTAGCAGTTTGTTGTGAACTGAGTGACAGCCAATGTCTTCTCCTTCATCATCCCCTTATGCCCACTTTTCAGAGAGCATGATTTAGGCATGCAGCAATGATTGGCAGTGAATATGCACCATATATATTCAGGGTATGTTGAGGTGTCTCACGTGATTTCTTTGGAAAATGAGTTGAGTAGAAGCTTAAATTTTAATTTGATGGCATTGTATTTAACACATAGTGACAAAATCTTTGCATTTACCCACTGATTCACAGCTCAAAACAGCCAGCAAATCTTTCAAAGGCCCTTATGTTAACACTAGCAGGGACAACAGGGCATCAAAACTGTTGGCCCAGGGCTGCAGAAGACTTGACTGATTTCCCCTCATCTCTTCACAAACCTGGATTGCAGGAGCTCTACAACAGGCCAATCAACAAGAAATATTGGCACATCTAGCAGCATTACAGTCTTTTAGTATCTCCACCTGCACCACTTGACATTCACAGCTTTTGCTGGAAAATGTGGGATAGTGTTCAAAGTACAGGAGTTTGCACAGTAGGTTCTGGTATGCGGTGCAGTTGTGGCAGCTCTTCCCAAAGTAATTTCTAATCTAAAGGAGCTCTCTGCTTGTGGATTGGAGTGATGAATACCTATGTGAAAGTTGAGTCATCTGTTGCCATAGGGATGGAGTTTGTTTTTTCAAAATGCCAATATGGGTGTATGGATACATGTGTGGATATATTTTAATGTTCGAATACTGTTGGTGCTTATATCCCTTTAGAGTATGGTGGGACAACAACACCAAAGCTAATTTACTGATTTTTTTTTTCCTTACATAGAATAAAAATCAATGGCATCCAATCTGCCCGATCACAGCCCTTTGTTCTTAAACTGATGAAATAATTAAGAACAGCAGTAACACAGACACAAAAAAAAAGGGAATTAATAGAGAATCTATTACATCACAATGGGAATTTACTGGAGGTAGCTCTGTAGGCTATCCTTTGTGTTATTTCAAGTGTCAGAATGACAGGCATCATGAAGAAATTAAAATGAACACCAAGCAAAAGTCTATTCAGTTTAGCAGATGGAAGATTTGGAGGGCATTGAGACTCTGGGGAATGTGTGTTTCTTAGGAGGCTTGTTTCTCAGCATGGTTTTGCTATGGAGCAAAAAGTCCGATTTAAATAACTCTGGAGATGTATTATTTTAATTTATAAACTAGTTTCTGATCATTATTTTTTTTAAGAATACTGTGGAGTTTTCCATGCCACTCTTTCATGCTGAAAGAGAATTGTTAATCTGGACAGCTAAGATTTCTGGTCTTTAGAGGGGATGCTTTCAGAACAATAATTTGATCAAAACATTCTCAGTGTTGTTTATGAATCTGGGAAAATGTCAGCTGAATTGTTCTGTGCTTTTAATACTAATTGAAACAAGAACAAGAATCTGCATAGAATCAGAGAGATCCGCATATCCAGGTCTCCAAAAACATTAAAAAGGACACCGGGAGGAGAAAGTTGTTCAG
Source organism: Aquila spilogaster (assembly GCA_024606505.1). Classification (NCBI taxonomy): domain Eukaryota; kingdom Metazoa; phylum Chordata; class Aves; order Accipitriformes; family Accipitridae; genus Aquila; species Aquila spilogaster. Next base: position 5,720 of record JANHGO010000309.1, read on the forward strand.
AACAGTCCTCCTCCTCTTTTGCTTTTCTTCTATGACTTATGCATGAACCGTTTCTTTTGCTCTCAGAGGGTTTAGGAATGGTGCACAGGAAAACGTGCACTCAGTTTCTAGGAAGTAACATGCTTTGTTTTTAAATTGCATGACTATTTATAAACACAGTGTTTGATAAGGGCCACTTAAATCTGCTCAGAAATTTAATCAGTGTTTTCTTCAACTTTTTCTCCAGCCTTATCTAAGGAGAGCTTTCAATAGGATTTTTTTTGGTCTATACAGTGTTTGGTGTAAAACTCCATTTGTGATCTCAAAAACATGAATCACGAGGCTTTTTAAAAAAAAAAAACATATCTTGTTTAGGCCAGCTGTCAAGCATGATTTTGTTGAATGGTTGATATTAGGTTTTTAAATACCTTAAGCTTAGTGAGAAGCCAAAACAGTATTGCTGTGAAACTATGCTGGCTTCTGGTAACAGGACCCACGCATTGCTGAGAGAGAATCCAGTAGCAGCATGGTACCAAACAGAGGAAACATCTACACAGTTGTTTTTTGTTTGTTGGCATTATGCATTAAATGAACTATTGACTTATTGTTGGCAATTTAAATACAGTCTGGTGCCAATACAGTGCTACTAAACTAATTGTTTCGTCAATTCATTTATTTTTCCTGAGATTTGGAGAGCAAACCTATGAGCAGTATTTTTCATTAAAGCCTTCACCTTCACATGCTGCTCTAGATCCTCCCCTCTCAGCCATGTACGGGCCTGACCACCATTTCTACTGTTTGCTCTAGCAGGTGCTGGTGCCATTTTGGTTTGGGAAGTTTTGAACCTGACAGATCCATCTCTCTGACTACTAGGCTGACCAAATTCTAAATGTGCAGTAGCAGTGTGTGGTTGCTCAGCATGGGATGCAAACTGCTTGTACAGATTATTTTTCTCCTCCATATTATCTTGACTGAGGAGCAGGCTGCTCTATAAAGCTAGTGTTTCTCTCTAGTCAGGCTGTAGTTAAAATAGTTGCTATCTATTTCTTAAGCTTTTACCGTGTTCATATAGTCACTGAATAAGCCCAGTCAATAAAGGCTTATTCAATTAAATTGTTGAGAGTGTGTAGTGGAAGCTGTTCTGGAACCTGTTGCTAAGGATAGCTCATCTCTGAATGCAGACTGTCAGAGAAAGGCATTTTGTTCATTTGTGGAGCATGAAAAACTGGCAATAGAAAATGCATTGTTGTAGCACTTTTTCTTTCAAGATGCAAGTCACACATTTTTCACAGGTTTCAAAGTATTCTTCAAATAATATCTGAGAAATCTGCTAATGTAAAACTTGGCTTTCACTTATGCTCTGAAATATGTTTCCAGTTTTACGGTAGCATAGGGGGAGGTGTTAACGATGCATTTAATCCATTATTTGCTCGAGAGTTATGTGAAGGTGTAAATAAGTACCTGGTACGTTACAGGCACTGCTATTGAGTTTTGTAGGGAGTGGACCAAGAGTTGTAGTTCCGGATGTTTGGAATGATTTGTTTAGAGCAGATGACCTGTGGACTCTGAGCTGCACCACCACTTTGATGGTGGGACTGTAGACCCAGTGGCCTGTTTTTGACTCCCTGAGATCAATTTTGCAAAATGAAGTAATAGTTTCACAATATCTTTACATGAAACTTACTACATCTCCCACAAAGCTGCCTTTGTGGCGTAGTTTCAATAGAATGCATCAGTGGGTTCCACCTTAGAGCTCTCAGTTCAAAGTTAATTGCTATATTCCAGGGAATTATTGTTTTTCTTCTCCATTCCCTCCTCTGCTCAAGTGAGTGCAAGGGTACAAAGGGGAACAACAGTGCTGTGAAGGGGGAATGGAAGAGGAGTTCAAAGTACAAGACTTAGTTGCTTCCTTCTTCCTAGAGCCCTCCAACAGTGAACTCATTCATCTAGAGTTTGGTCATAAAAGAAGATTGGACTGTATGTCTTACATGGAAGTTATAATCTGCTTATCTGCTGTGTTTGTCTTCCTGATTTAGTTTTCTTTTTTTTTCATGCTCAAATAATACTAATATAAGATGCTTTGTAACTGCTAGTTCTCTGGATTAGTAATGCAGAAAGATCACAACATAATGTCTCGATATTGCATTTTCCTCCTAGAGGCACACAGAAGTGTCAGAACCACAGAGCTATTGTGTTTAGAGTGGGAACCTGTATTAATGGAAGCCAGTAAGCTGGGAATTCCTGCTCAGAAAAAAAAAAAGAAAAGAAAAAAAAACCACAAAAAACTTACTGAGTGGATAAGGAAAAGCACTAAAGCTTCAGCTATAAATACTGCCTAATTTAAATTCACATCAGCGTGAAGTTTTAAAGATTTATTGCCATAACTTGAAGTAAAAGGTGTTTGTTTTAGGGTTGATTAACTCACACTGCCTTACAGGTAAGGGAAAATGGCAGGATAAGGGTAGCTTAAATTACTGGTTGGAGTATGTGTACTATAAAGCGTGAGAAAAGATTTTAGTCAAATGTTTTTTTTAGCTCCTTATTAGCATACTGTCACAGATTTTGAAGATTCATCAGCATTGAGAAGGTACCGATCTTATCACCAAAATAAATGAAATTATCACAGCGGTTAAACTAAATTACCCACATTAGAAAAAAAGATGGACAAGAATAAAGAAACAGAATTCATAAGCTGTTTTGGAGCGAGAAGCACTTAGAGCAACTGTGATGCTTAATATTTTTTGATATCAAAGGAAAAACAGAACTTCTTTAAGAAAAAATAATATAATCCTGAAACATTGAAGATACTATGTATACCAGCTAGAGCTTGGGCACTGGAATAGTTTACCCAGACGTGATCCTGCAAATCCATCAGATCAGGTCAAGTGCTCTTGCTGAGCAGAGAGTTATTTGTATGAGCTATTAGGGGGACAGCTGTTAGGTGACAGATGTCGGGGAGGGGAGGTGTGCTTTCTTTACAAGGCCATTGCTTTTGAGCATTTTCTGCAAACTTTTTTTTTAATGTGATGGACTGTGTGTGGTTCTACACTCCAATAACTTTCAGAGAGTTTCACATTCTTAATTAATTTAGCAAATTCTTGTTTTCTTTCTTTCATACGTTACTAGTGAAATGCCCGACTTCCCTGCAAGAATGTTCAGAGACTAAAATGAAAAGTACACCATAATACATTTTTCTTCTCCTAAAAAAAAAAAAATGGTACTTATGAAGATTGTGGTATTTTAGATTCTAAAGACAATTGCAGTACCTTGAATATCTGCTCTCCTTTGTCACTCCTGGATCCAAATCAGACTGGAGGCCTCGTTTCCATGGAAGCGATGCTTGTTATTAAAGATATTTCTTCTACAAACAGACTTGTCAATTCTCACGCCTTTGGTTCAAGCTTTATAGTTTCAAGCCTTATCTGGAGCTTTTATGTTCTGTCTTCTTTGATCTTCTGCCAGAAGGCTTTACATTGTAGACTAAGGTTATGATGTTTGCATGTTTTACTTCTCAGTTGCTCTGTGAACAGAAAGTAGGAGATGAAAAACTTATGCCTCACTTTCTTCCTTCGCACAGCAGTATTACAAGTCCTCAAATGTGGACAAACCATGTGTTTTTATTTTATTACTCTTACTATTTGCCCATTTTTTCAAAGCATGAATGTCTTTTGACAAGCGCCTTATGTTACTGCTAGATTCCTCCCTTGCTTTCTCTCAAGAAAAAACAGAGTTGTGGAGGATTGAGGGGAAAACATTCCTCTGGAATACTTTTCATTATGAATCCTTTAAATTTGCTCATTTTTCTCAGCACAGTTTTAACATTTCTGCAATTTGGATAGAGGAGTACAGTATATATTTTTAGGCCACAAGGGCTCTTTCAGATTGTCAAGTCACATGCTAGCATATAATTTCATCTATAATATCTCTTTGTATTGTCAGTATTGTACACATACTTTTGTTGCCAGAATCATGCAATTCCAACAGGCATTCAGGTTCTGACAGATGGGAATACTTCACTGCTAGTGATAAACTGTTGTAGTGGCTAATTCTCTCTGTGCTTATTTTGGCTTTCCTTTGCTCATTGCTCTCCTTTCTTTTTATGCCTTGTGCAGGCTTTGCACTGTGGGTTTTCTGCCTATGTGGCTATATATCTTGTTCTGGGTACCATTCGGTCCTTTCTGATAAATCAAAGAGGCTGAACTGTTTAAGCCTCTTAACTGTAAAGATTTCTAATACCCTAGAATCATTTCTACTTTTCTTTACATATTTTTTATATGGTTGTAGTAATCACAATCAACTGATTCGTGCATTAAAGGTTTTTCAGATAGACATTATTGTCCTTTAGAATTTTCTGACACTCAACAAGTGTTTGAAAGCTTGAAAAGTTCCAATAGAATTGTTCTTGTTAGAGCACAACTTAATGGTGGTTAAGTACAAGGAGAGCCATCAGTGTTTGAGCTGCATGAGAAAAATATATCTATAAAATCAATATCCATTTTGTAATTGAAATGTAAAACAAATAGGTATTCTGAAAACAGTTTGAAACATCTAAAAAATGATCTGAGAACCTGAAGTAACTCAGATGCTCTTATCCTGAATAGTCACAGGACATTATTGGTACTTGGGATTTCCTCTTTTTCTCTTTTGGGGCAGATGGATGGATTTGTTAGCAAAACAAAGTGACTGGTACTCCAATTTTAATTTGTTCTAAGTTTTTAGAATTTGATTCCTAGTAGTCTCATTAAAATAGCCACAATTACAAAGGCCTCATAAACAACAGCCCATGGTAAATAATGATGTGAATTAGCAAAATGTTGGGATAACGTTTGCACTTTTGCAGATTCTATTCTCAAGTTTTATTAGGAGGTATTCTTCTCACCAGCCTGTACTTGTATCACCTCTGTGTCTCATGTTCCTCTTACATACAACTTAGAATAACACTGTTTTGCCTCTAAGGAATAGCAAAAATTGATAATTTTCCAATCAAATGACTGTAATTCTTTCATTCTCAGTTAGCAGGAAAGCAGTTGTTCTAATAAAAAGAAGAACCTTAAAGCCACCCGATGTTATTAAGATGACCAAAACAAGAAAGATTAAGTTGTGGGGAAGATAAACAAGAAAAGCTTACTGGCAGGAATAGGAAATTCCTGCTGTGAGCTGGATTCATTGAGATGTAACAGATAGATCTTTTGAATTAAATGTCCGAGTTGTCTGAGTCCTTTGAAGGAAGAGAAGTTGTGCTGGCCTTTATTGTGGTTTAGCTGCATTGATTGATCCTCATCATGACTGACTTCTGAACCATTTTCTCAGAGTGAGATTTACTAATTAAACATGAGATTTCTTACCTAACTGTGAAATCTGTGCTACAATTTCCTCTCCTAGTATTTCCATAGCAAATCAAGATCCTGTTTTTAATAAAGTTATCCTAATCTGTGATGTATTCCACTAGTATGCAGGTAAAGTTATCAGTCTGTGCCTACAGAGGGTTTGGGAGCTGACTTTCTAAAACTATTGAAGTCACACATACAAGAAGTGTCATGTTTTTTCTTTGCAGATATTGCCTAAAGGTGGTAAAAAAATGTCTGCAGAGTTGTTAGGATTCTTATAGGTTTGACTTTGCAAGTGAAAAGCAGAATTGTTGTTTATCAGGATTATTTTACTTTGATTACTAGTCTGTCTGTTTGAGAAACTTACCACAGTAAGTTCACATGAGGATACTCAGCTTCAGACAGCCTCTTATAATCAGATTTTGAAATGTATTTATACACTTAAGAATGCAGAGAAGTCCATAGCAGGATTTCTACAAGCCTTCAGGCTCATTCCCTGATTAGGATCAGGTGATTATTTGAGATTCTAATTTTAGAAAGGGAACACATGCAGTTCTGTTGTTGCTTCAAACAAGTTATTGCCTGGTAGCTAAGACATCACAATTGTCTTTGTGAAAGATATAAGGTCTGTTGCGAGCTAAGATATATTAAACTTGAGCTTAAGAGCCTTAAACGAAAGTATTTTTTCTAACATTTAGTTGGGCACATGGTTTAGACATAGACAATTGTACTGACTTTGCTGCTAAATGCTGTCTTGATTACATTCACTTGTGCATCCTTAGAAAATAATGATGTAATTATATGCTGTTTATACTGATTACGTGTACTGATAGAATGCTCTTCAAATATTCTCTGGTAGCTTTTATTCAACTATATTTTGAATGACAGTATTTCTTTAGTTGTTATTTCACTGTGCAATTTGTGTAGATGAAAATAAAGCTATTTGCAAAGTGATCAAGTGAATGCAGAGGTTTGTTATTCTGCTAGAAAATGACTTTATGATCTAGTTTATAGCTTAAGAAAAGAATCTCTGAAGTGATATAAAGAGAACCATATACCACAAAAATGGATGCAAGTGGGAAGTTCAGCCTGAGTATTTTACCCATAATTTAGTATTTCAAATGTATGAGTTCTTCTGTTTTAGATAGACAATGATTTTTTTTCAGAGAATTAGTTTGTCCACTTTTTTTTTTCCCCCTTAAAAATATGTTAAATGTCTTTTTGCGTGGTCCAAGTACTCTGCTTCTCTAAGGTATACCAGATTTCTTTCCCTCCTCATTTGCAAAAGGTATGAGTTAGATTTTGTACTTCGTCTTTGTTCTCTAATAAGCATTGCTGACTGGAAGCTTAAATTGAAGGTTAAGTGATCACACACAATTTTGTAAAATAATCTGGGAATAAAAGGATATAAGTAGCACTTCCTTCACCTTCTCTGGTACTTTTATGTGTGAGATACTGTTTATACTGATATTCCTGTTGATCTTAATGGACAGATTGGCCACTTTTGTGAGAGGATTAAGGATGGGAGTATGTGAAAAAGAAGCAGATCATTTCAGGGTTAGCCTTTTCCCGACCATTAAAGCTACTCAGTATTTAAAGAAATTCTATAGACATTGATTACCCTTTTAAGCATCAAAACATTTGATCTAAAAATTGCATGTCATACCGTTTGAGGTTTTTATTGTTGCAAATGGCCGAATAATTCAAATACATCTCTTTGCTTCAACGTAAGTCTATTTCTTTACTTGTAAACAAATTGCTTTCATTTTGTTTTTAACTTCTGTGTGTGTGTGTCAGGAGGGAATATCTTATAATCCAGGCTTTCTTTCTTCAAAATCTGTCTTCAAAAATTTATTTTGATATAATATTTCAAAATTAGGTATTTTGATAACTTCATGAGATTTTTTTCAAATTAGTATAATATAATACTAATCCCTCCAAATAAATTTAAGGTAACCAAACAGCAAACAGGCGTGTTTGTTAAACTCAAACTAGTATGAGGGTAATAGGGAAAGAATTTCTCAAATGTATAAAGAAGGAAGCAAAACTTTGCTAAAAGAAGTTACATGAATTAGGAATTTCTACATGGTTCTAAATATTATCCTACAGATTATTTCAACAGAAAGGAAGTATGGGAGTAGGAAAGGGTGGTGGCAACTGTTAGGATTTTAGAAATAGTTTCATGTAAGGAAGAGATAGGAATGAGGTCATTCATTAGATTTAGGGAGAGTTTCACAAGCTTTTCATGATGAGCTCTTCATAGCTAGCAACCTCGCCTTGCTGCTTTATTGTAATGAGAGAGGTATTTAGGCTTTTCTTTGTAAGAACTGAAGAATATGCGTAAAATGGAAATATGTACTTTAAAAAGCTATTTTACATTTTTAACATTATCGATAGACTTTTAGAAGAATTGTTGCTGTTAGAATAGATCGTTAACACTTTCTAGTCTGACTTACACTGAAATAACACAACTGAAATTTCAATTAATGATTGAAATAATATCTCGTGCAGTTTCTGAGAAATCTCATATCCCAGTATTCTGCAAAGTTGTGTTGAGTGCATGGTGGTGGAGAGGAGGGAAAATCCAACTTGTAAATGTAGGAAGTCCAAAAGATACTGCGCTACCTAACCAATCTTTTGCAAGCCCAGGGTAGGTTCCTGTTGCCTATTTTTCACAAGCTGAGAGCATGGGATATCACCTAAAAAATACCAGCTAGGGGATTCTGGTTCTTTCACAGAGTGACTGTTTCCTGAAAGTTCTGTAATGTTTACTTCCACTATGACAGGAGCATACTTTTTGAAGTGACAGTGAATGGCAGCAAAATCTGGTAGACACAGATCTCAGGAGAGAATTTGTATGAATGTCCCGTGAGAAACATCTAGTTTATAAAGTTTCTGTTCACTTCTATGATCTATCCTTTTTATCAGAAAAAGAGCATTTTACTTGCCTCACTGGTACGATAGTTGTGAAGTTTAGAAAGACAGGCCACGTCAATGGAAGGATGAACATTTGAGTTTGGATTGTAGGAAGAACAACGTCTTCATTAAGGACTTGAATTCAGTAACTGATCATTACAACTCTCACTTTTCTACCTCACTTGGGTGCTGTAGTGATGTTTTCCAGGCTACTTCTGGTTTTGCAAGATTAGAAAACATATGTCAATACACTTTCTATTGAAAAATCATCACATTTACATTTTAATTGTTTATGTGAAAAGAAGTGCTTTTATATTAGAAAATAAATGTGAACATAAAATCTGTCTTTTCCCTGAAAGGAACATATTTGAGAAAGCTTAGAAAAGGTTTAGCTTTCAATGAAAACATGAATATTATTTGTTTTTAACCAATTATAAAATAGAAATTCTGTTCCCTTTTGAGTTAAGATTGTTAGAAGTTTTTTTTACTTAGGAAATAGCAGTGGGACTGGAGTATGCTCCACTGGAAGAGGCGCTGCTCTAGAAGGCAGCTCATATTTCTGAATGACTTTGAAATCAGATGCACTTCTTGCAGTGCTATAGAAGTGGAATACTCAGAAACCAACTTCAATGTCACTGTTTCATTTGAAAAACAAAACAAAACAAAACAAAAAGCATTCTAAACACTACTAAAAATACCTGCTTTGACACTGGCTTTCCATAGCCTCTAATTTATGATGTGAAATAACATTATTTTTAATGGAGCAGAAAGATTTCTTACATTAGTCCTTAGATTTTATTTTTAATATCATATTGAGCATTCATAGCTGAATGACTTCCTTTGAGCATTTCTATTTTATCCCCTAATTTTTCCTATTCGTAGAGCATAAGTGTCCAATTTAACATCAAATTTCTCTTCCATGGATTTAATAACACTTTGGCACTTACGGAAATTTCATAGGTAGAACCAATCCCTGCCAGCTTCCCTAGGGTGGAAATTACAGGACGTAGGAGAGAATATGAAGCTATTGAGGGAGAGCTCCCTGGAGTGATCTCCCTATCTTACTCTCCAAAGCATATTAAAAATCATTTCTGAAGTGCCACAGCTATATTCAGAGTTTTTTCCTTCACAAATGCGAGAAGATAAAATCTTCTTTGAACTCTCTTAATCTTAAAGATTTGCCCTCTGAAGTTTTCCTGATGGATCTATGCTGACAATTATGAGCAGTTCCAGTGAAGTTAATAAGACACCAGTAAGTCCAATAGCATTCATAGTAGTGGAGGTCACTATTGAAGAAGTGCAGTCCTTTTCTGCAGCAGTAGAATTCTTAACTCTCAGAATGTGGCAGAATTTTTTTATTATTATTTCTCTTTTAAATTGATATATAATTGTTGATTAAACTCAAGGTCACATGAATTCTACAGAAAATGCTCTCAAACTGTATGAGTGCTGGTTTCTGTGGCAACGTAATTTATGTCAAAAAAACCCCTTTTATTGTGAAAGTTAGTGAAGCTTTTAGCACCATAACCCTTGTCAGTTTGTTTTAAAATTGCTTCTTACTCTTCTACAGCACGGCGTAATGCAGTTTTTTACTTTATCAATGCAAAGAAGCTTGAGAGAACTTACTAATAAAATGTTTGTTAGTGAGCTGTCATTGCCTGCCACCTTGATAACATACTGGGGGTAGTGTTCACAGATCTTTCGCTCTTTTGAAATGAGCTGTATGTTGTTCATGAGTACAAAACTTCAAACAAACAGCCATACCCACAGTATATATGAGGACTACTTCAAAAATAATGCCTCCTATTTTATTATGCTTGCCCACAATGTCAGAGGTGGATGTTGGTGATATGGCAGTAGAAGTTGAATCTTCCCATAAGTATTCTGTTATGTTTTGTTGCTGTGCAACAGGTGGAAGTAGAGGGGCAGTCTGACAGAATATTTTGACCTGGAAGTGAAGCAAAGGGGTAGAACTGAATTCCTCCATGTGGAAAAAATGGCATCCATTGACATTTATCAATGCTTGCTGAGTGATTATGGAGATCAGACAGTGGGTGTGAGCATAGTGGGGTGGTGGGTGGTGAGCTACCGTAGTAGTGACAGTGACATGAAAACAAGCTATGTTCCAGGTGGCCCAGCACACTGTCACACCATGAAATGGAGAGCATCTTGATCAGCTCATCCACATGAATTGGCTAATGGTGGTGACCATGTTGATAGAAAAAAAGCCATTCTATGGCTGAGAAATTGTTGTATCAAATAGTGTTATTTGTGCTTTTTGTATCTATTGTTGTTTTCATGTTATTGAATAGGATTTACTTTTGGATCAACCTACCTACCTACATGTGTGATATTAAATATGGAGAGATATGTTCTTCAAGTAGTAGATCATGTTTTTATTTGAATTATTTTGAAACTGTTAGGTTTACATCTTAACCAACAATCACTGTTAAAAATGAAATTATTTCTGATAAGTGCATTGCAGGTGACTGTAAATAACATGGAATGAAGTCAGAAAAAAGTGAATGTCTCTATTCAGTGTACTGGAGACAAGCTCTTCCCCTGCAGGTTTTTATGGATATTTTTAAATGTGTCACTTACTGACAGTTGGTGAAAGAAAGTAGGTTCATACACATAGCTTTTCCTCCAGATAATGGCAAAATTTTTTACAAGACAGCATTTGCTCTCTAGTAACCCAGGTTGATGTCATATTGAATTCACACATTTTTATACAACCATAATTTCATTCAACCAAGTCAGTATCTGTCCATGTTTTACCAATGTCATTTGGGGGGCAGTTACTGTTCTTATTTGTTTGCTTGATAGCTTTGAACCCTCTTATCCTATCTGGTTTACTGAGCTCTTGGTGCTCCTGAGCCATCCAGTTCTCCAGTCACTGACTATGTTGAGGAGGGCTATACTGGAAGACTAAGTAAACATAAGCAGTTTTTTAAAAAACTTTTTAGTATACTAACCTGCAGCTTGATAGCGTGAGCTGTGTTCCTAAGTACATGAAACTGCCAATAAGTAAAAAATTTCCCATATCTCTCAGATACCAAGCACTGTTTCATCTCAGCTGTTCCTCTGAGAATGTGGCTAAGACTTTAACCTGAGTGGAACAAGATCACTCCTCCGTGGACAGGACTCATATTGCAGATCACCATTACAAGTAGCTAGAAGTGAGATTTGTTTAATGGACATCTGATGCAAACTGTATGATCATTGTTATACATAACACAATGGGAAGTCTGGACTAGTCACCTGTCTCAGCTGTCAGGAGCTCAAGTGTGAGGAAATGCTGTAAAGAATGGCTAATCAGATGCACTGACAAAGCTGTATGAATAATTTTATACAATTTATGCCTATGCAGAGCCCAGTAGAAGGTGAATTGTCATTATAGAAATTGTTCTATAATTTAGCATCTAATTGCATATTCAGCCCTGTCAAATATCATTCATGTGGCATGACATATGAACGTAGTTGTTTGCTGCTTCATATTCAGATCTGTCCAAACAGTGAAAACATGGCTTCTTCCTACAAGCACCACTACCAAGTCTCATCATATCTTGAAAGGTGGCCTGCAAGACTGTATTTTCCTCAGTTGCAGGCTGATTCTGAAGTCTCTACATGAAGAAGAAGAAGTCAACAGCTTCTGACTCAAATTTGTCATTGTGTTGGTCTGCTTCACTAGATCATTGAGGAACAGCAGGTTCATTTAGTAAAATATTTAGGCCCATATCTAATTTTAAGCAAAAGTTACCTGATTTAAATCAATGAGATGGTACACATGCCCAAGTACACCATTGTGGTCTATATTAATAGGGTTCAATCCCTATTATTAAGGTCCAAAGTTTCTTAAGTTTCTGTTAATGGCAGAAAGAAGCTAATCGGTGGTATTCTATTGTTCTGTGGAAGGCATTCTTAAAAACTTTCTGAATAACGTTCAGAAAGTAAGAAAACTACTATAATATGCTCTTATCCTGGTAAGCCGGTAGTGCAAAAGCACAACTCCTATTCATGTTTGCTGTTCATCAGTCTTTTCATAGACAGCTCTTTCAATTTCTTTCTTACTCCAGTGAAATGTTATTAATTATTTTTTTCATATGGAAATATAGAAACAAAGTGTAAATTACTGTTGTTACATATATATATGTATTTAAAAAAAAACATAGCATTACTGGGTAATCAGATTGTTTTCAGAAGTGCATAATTTGTTTTCTCGGTGATAGTCACATTGCTGGATACTGAAAAAAATCTATTTATCTTTTTTTTCCTAGCTAATTGGGATTTCTATGCCCTTTTCATGAAAGAATATTCTATTCATAAATCTAGTACATCCGGGGCTTATGTCATGTTACTTTTATTATTATTGTATCACTGTTTCAGTAGTTCACTTTTAGAACTGCAGACATAACTGTCAGGGAGATTTATGATGAACTGTTATCCCAGCATTTTATAGCTCAGTCTGCAATACAGTTTCTTTAAAGACTTTACACTTATCCTCTGACTTCAGTTTAAAAATACAATTTGCGTCTTCCTGTCAATAAAAGTCTTCGGTACCATGAGATACTGGGGTAATCTGCTGTCTAAACTAACTTTTTATGTATTTTGGATAGAATTCTGAGTATCCCAGCAATAATGATTTGTTGCTAAACTAAAGTTCATTAGCCCTAAACTAAAGTTCATCTCCCCTCCATGTTCATCTTTCCTTAGTAGCTGGGCAGTGGGGAGGTTCATGTTGGATACTGGGAAAGAATTCTTCTCTGAAATAATGGTCAGACACTGGAATGGGCTTCCCAGGGAGGTGGATGAGTCACGTCCCTGGAGGTGCTCAAGAAATATTTAGATGTTGTACTGAGGGACATGATTTAGTGGGGAAATATTGCTGGTAGGTGGGTGGTTGGACTAGATGATAGTGGAGAACTTTCCCAGCCTTGGTGACTCTATATTGTCATAAGATGATCCCAGAACTGAATTCTAAACAGATGATAAAAATCTTGGACTCAGTAGAGATACTGCTTTCATGGCACACCATAACTTCCCACATTCAATCCTTCTCAACTCTCATTTTCCAGAAGTCGTCATTTTGTTTCTCTGTCTTAGAGAAATGAAGGGCTTCATCACTTCCTCACCTCTTTCCAAAGATAGCAAATGTCCTTTCTGGAGATTCACTACTTGATTAACATGATCAAATTTGACTTAGAACAATTCGTAGTTAGCTTGAAGCTTACTATTTCTTACTATTGGATGCTTCTGCTCAAACCACCTCTCATGAACTCACTGTTCCAAATGATTTGATTGGCTGCATCATTGGGCGCCAGGGCGCCAAAATCAATGAGATCTGCCACATGTCTGGGGCGCAGATCAAGATTGCCAACCCAGTGGAAGGATCTACCGACAGGCAGGTTACCATAACTGGATCTGCAGCGAGCATTAGCTTAGCCCAGTATCTAATTGTTACTGAAGGCTTTTTTATTTTTCCCTCACTAAACAGTGTCTGCTGGTTTAAAAAAAAAAAAAATGTATGGTTTTGTATCAAATCTGCATAATTGTAGCCTATATTACAGTAATACAGCAAAAAATAAATAAGGCTTCAAACTAAAATATAAATTATTGTAATTCAAATCTTTGAAATAATGTTTTTTTTTCTCACTTGAATTAATTGCAAAAATAGCAATGTCCCAAGTTAAAAAGCATATATGTGTATATACTTCTTGGGATTCTTTGCCGAAAAAATTAAATCTGTTTTGCTGATAAACTTCAGTATCTTCCTTTTCTTTTACTTTTCTGTTATATCTTCTTCTAATTGTTCTTCAGTTTACAGAACAATCATGGTGTTCAGTATTTTTCAGCCTCTTGTGAAGACCTGCCATCTAATTTCTGTATTTTCATGCTCTATCATCTTAATCCTTTGCCTGTTCTTTTGGACAAATTTATTTTCATGTTACAATATCATTTGCTGCTAAGCTTTGACTAAATATGACTCCCTCTTTTACCCAATGTGCTTTTGACTCAAGGTGATGTCAGTACATTTAAGAAGGAAGGAAAATCTTAATGAGAAATTCATGAAACATGAAGAATCCTGAGAACAAGCTTAATTTTTTCATCTTGGGGGATCTTCAGATGACAAGGTTAAAATCATTTCTGTCATTCAAACAGGACTTCAGCTTCACAGAATGTAATAGATATCAGACTGCAATCAGTAACATGGTCTGTTTCAGAACACTGAGAAATAATTCAGATAGGAACTCAGTATGGTACAAGACTCCTTGCTTCATTCAACAAAACCATCTACGTTAGGAAACTGTCTCTCAGTCCATTCACTATTTTATTGAAATTTTTAAATAGTTTCTTACTCTTCTTCAGATGAAGGATTATTTCAAAGTCTCATCCCTCCGGTAATTTAGAATTTCTTTAATTTTAAGCCTTAATGTTTTCTTATGTTGGAACTGTATTTAAAACAAGCAGTCTTCTCCTCTGATATTCATCTTATTCTCTGACCATCTTCACTGTCTTTAAGTGGGGCAGTTATGTCTGCTATTCTACCAGAATATATAAACCATTTTTTTTAATATGAAGAAGTCTGTGATTAAAGTAGTTCTTCTATGCACCTATATCAGAATGATATCTTTAATAAAAGTAAATGAAAGCTATCAGCCTAGTATTGTTAAAGAACTGGACTTAAGACAGAATTAAAAAACAATCGAGAATTACATAGTTATCCCTTGGAAATGTGTACCGAGCTCCACATAGGTTGTAGAATATCATCTCTCTAGTTGCACAAGGAAGCGTGATGGTTTGTGTGTGCTGGATGACAGAATGTGAATGTTGTATAATAAAACACTGCTCTCTAAATAACCCAGGCAGACATACCACAGAAATGGAACTCTTAGGGAAGCAAGAAAATTCACTAGCTAAGTATTAGACCCTATTTCTTATTTCAAATAAATAACATTAAAGTGTAAGTCCTGAATACATATAAAAATAGCCTTGAAATTTAAAGGAACTTTGCAATATTAATAGATTAGAAATTATTCATACTTCTGGCATGTTTTTGAGTGCTTTGTCTATTTGTTTAAACTATTTCAATGCCTAAGGTTCTCTAAATGATTGCAACTATTGTAACATTTTGATGATTGCTTTGGTTAACATTTGCTGAAGTCAGGGAACTTCAAGGTGTTTGCTATATTATTAGTAATTAAACATGGATATAAATATGAAAATTGAAACAGTGATGGGAATAGGACAAAATTATCTGGAGAAGATATGTAGAAGTGTGCTAACGAGTGCATTTGTCTGGTCTAGAGTGCCTAGACTCATGTGTTGTCACAAAAACCCTCATGAGGAAGTGAACAAAAAGCTCATTTTAAACATAATTTACAAAGTTAGGAAAACCTTGACTGTGGTCTTATGAAACTACCGTATTAAGTCAGAATCTAAAAGCTGCTTAGCAAAGTAGCTGAGAGCACAAACCTCAGGGAAAGGGAAGTAAAAGTTGGCATGAGTCAGAAGGAAGAGGGAAAATTATCTGCAGAGTTTTATCCCCTTTATTATTATATATTTTATATAATGCAATATTACATCACAATGCTGGATTGAGCCATAGCTTGCACAGGAAAAGATGTGGCAAAAGTTATAGCTTTTCTACTGATTCTTGGCAAAGGAAGATGACAGTTGTAAATACTTGTGCTAAAACACATTATTAGGACAATACTTTCTTCGAGAAGACCTCATGGCAGGAGCAGTTTCAATAAAAAAAACTAGGAAAACTTAATAAGATTTTAACTTGGAAACAAGGAAGAAATATTGTGGGTAGCTGATCATATGATATTGTATTTAGTATATGATTAAGGAGACTCTGGTTGAAGTTTGATAATTACACTGAATCTTTGGTGTTAGTTAAAAGCAAACATGCAAGGAATGAATTTGTGAGAAATCCCTCAGATATCTGGATATTCAGAGCAGTTTTTCTTCCCAGGTGGGTAACTTCTAGCCCTT
The DNA here is from genome assembly GCA_024606505.1 of Aquila spilogaster. Taxonomy (NCBI): domain Eukaryota; kingdom Metazoa; phylum Chordata; class Aves; order Accipitriformes; family Accipitridae; genus Aquila; species Aquila spilogaster. Next base: position 21,940 of record JANHGO010000309.1, read on the forward strand.
GGAGAGGCTTTCTAAAAGATAGCCTCCTCATGCTGGCATTTTTGCTTTTGTTTTGACCCATCATAACTGATTTTTTTCAACTCTGGAATTGCAGCCTTTAGGAATTACATTCCTCTCTAAAGTCATGGATTCAGATTTGCATTGCAAGCAGGAGATTGCTGCCAGATTCTGCTGTTTGTTAATTACTGCCAGAAGCTTGTCTTAGCAGCCTGCTGAATGAACAGTCTGTCACAAACTAGATGCCCCACTCATTACGTTTCCTTCAGGCATTGCTGGACAATTGGCAGCACCTCCTCACACATCTCCTTGCTCTCTTTTTGTGGTCATTGCAGAAGACACTTAATGATCTTGTCCATTGATATCTTGAAAGGTGTTCTCTCATCAGATTGTAAGAACCAAGGGGGACTCAACAGATTATTTACTTATTTGCTGTAAGAACTATTATATCTTAATCCAGAGTGTCAGATCACAGCAGAGTGCTTGCTATAATACCTCAGCCAGCTTCCTGCTCTCTCTAGTTCCCTTGTCCATTCCTGGTAGGCTGAATGTTCTTTGTTAACATTCTCAGACAGATTTGAAGATAAACTCCACTACAGCTGAGTGTATGTAATCATATGATGTATTTTGCCTTGTGGTTTCTTCTGTGAAATAGGGTGTATGGGAACCAGTGATTGAGAACCTGGTGAAGGGGCATGGCCATTCTTAGGAGTACAGGTGCAAGCAATTCACCTGTGCAACTGGAAGGAGTGGACCCTGGGTCCACCCCTCCCTAACTTAATTTAAGGACCAGCAGCCAAAAGGGAGGGATCTCTGTGTGGAGATTGCCTCCTGTGGGAGTTTTGGAGGGCCCTGATCATCAGAAAGGGGGAAACTATTCCTTCTTTGTTACCAGACTGTGACTGATACCTTTCTTCTCCTTGACTCTAAAACTGGTCAAAGGCAACTGTATCAACAGCCTCCTACCCTTACATAGGGTTACTGTGATGTCCCAACACATCTTAATTCTGCCTTTCATTTCCCAAGCTCTCTAATCACAAAAGAATGGTAATGTATGTTCTCAGTTCCAAGTATGCAAAATAAAATTTATTTCTTTAGGTTTAGAACCTCCCTTGTTCCAATATTCTCTTTCAACTTTTGTCTCCTTTTATTTTTCTGTTTAGAATTTTAACCAGTCTTCTGCATGAGCTAAATCTCCATGACCCCAATTACATCATATATCTTTTTAACTACCATGTGTTATATCTAAAAAAAATAAAAACCCTACTAATTTGTTCCTTCTGTTGCTTCTATTTTTGTAGTAAGAGCTGACTTGCATAGGACTTGAGCTTTCACTTTTCATTTCTACTTACCACTGTTTCTCTAACTCACTTTTTCCTTGCTGCTGAGAGAAAGCTTTCGCTTTGTTTCTCACACTTTTTACTTGGATCCCTGTTGCCTGAGATTTAAGTCTTGACAAATGTGTTCCATAATAATAAAAAATATTCTATATAGCATTTTTCTTTAAAAAAAACTCATTTTCTGAAATGTATGACTATTGACTTCCTTTAAAAAAAATGTATCTTAGCTAAACTCATAGTTCCTTTTCTTTTTCTCTTCATCTTCTCCTTTTGCCTTTCAACTTACTGTTTTGAGTAGGCACTGCCAATGTTGTCTTGAAATGAAATTACTGTAACCCAGGAAACTCTCAAAATGCTTTTGCAATAAGCGCCAAAGTTACTGAGAAAACAAAGGACTTTTCCTTCAACCTAGTGTCTGTTAGATGTTCTTCACTGGAAGCCTGTGTTCACCTCTGACAGTGCAGTTCTGTGTGAGGATACCAGGGCATGTGTGGCCAGTCATGTACCTGTGCATTATTGGTTTTCATCTCCTGGATCACATACGCTGTTCTGAACATTTGTTCATATTTAGTTACAAGGCAGGATATGAAATGTAAAACTCTATGGTAAACATGAAAACAATTAGCAGTGCTGCAGTAAGATGCATTTAATTCTAATAGAAGTCCTTCCTCGTGAACAGTCTTAGAGATGCATAGCAGGCTTCATCTATGAATGAGTCTGTGACTGCTCAGTGTATATTGGTTTCTAAGTAATATCAGTTGAATGGGAATCTCTCTTGGAAATGCAGCCACTGAAATGAGTGCTTTTTCCCCCCATTATCACCTCTATTCATAGCTGGGGGGAGAATGCAGTGGTGACAGGGACTGCTCTAAAGCTGTTGGGAAAAGTTTTTCGTGTTTCAGTTGTCATATAGAGCCTCCCAAAGCTGTCGATGTCCTTCTGTACTATCTACACACTGCGCAAACAAGTAGTAAGAGTGATCCTTAAAAGCATTGTAATCTAAACAAATGGGGAAGACTGCAGAAGAAATGGACTGACATTTAAGCATCGTATACAGGAAGAGCAGCCAATAAAGCTTTGATCATGCAGTAAGGCTTGCAGAATAAAGCTTTATACACTGTTTCTACCTTTTTCTTCTTCTGTGTTCAGAATGGTCAGCAGATAAAATGCCTGCCAAGTGTTTGGGTTTTTTTTCCTCCCTGTCAACTGTGACTTCTAAGGCAAGGGTTTGTATTTAATAATTTTACTTACATGTAAGTTGGTACTGGAAATCTACTATACATGGGCAAAAAAGTTTGTTCATTGAAATAAACTGAGAAAAAAAAAAATACTCTCATAGAATACGAGAACTGCACAAAAAGATAAAAAACGGGCTGAGGTGGAGGCAATAAGAAGCCCTAGCTGGATCTGGGAGGAGATTGCTGTTGTGAAGCAAATGACACTGTTCAAGCATTTCAGGCTTCTTTTGTGGGTCCAGCAGCACACTTCTGAACTGCTGCCATGGAAACTAGCATGGCTTAAGAGCGCTGTAGTGTGGGCAAGGTGCTGAGTGTACCAAAGTGTGGGTACCTGGAAATTCTTTAACAGAGATGTGTGTCCACTGTGGTGTCATTTGTTCTGAATTTTTCTGGTGGAGTCCTGGACTCTGTGGGATGTGATGCACTGATATATCTTGCTACTGTGGCTTTACAAGCAGGGTCAGAAAAAGACTATTTTTTCTCAACATATTCCTTTTCAATTATTTTTTGGAGACAGAGCAACTGTACACTCTCTTGGCTGTTACCTATCCTCCCAATGCCTGAGATGTTTCTCTCAGACTAATTGTCTCTAAACTCATTCCACGTACACTTTTGTGTCCCCTAACTCTCTATGCTGCACATGGATATTCAACCTTTAGAGGAGAGGTAGGGCAGATTTGGAAGTGTGCTTTCATGCCATTTTTCATTGGTGATATTTACAGGGTGATGGGATATGTGTGGGAAATGAGAGAGGTGTTCAGTTGTCCCAGAGTAAAGAAATAGCCTGACTGGGGGAGTAGAACAGCAGTACCAAGCAAGGGCACTGAAATGACATTGTACTTACAGTGAGTTTGTTCTGAAGTCTCATGCTATAGAGACAGTCTTTCTTTGCATTCAAAATGAGATTCTGAAATCCTAGGAAGAAATGTTATAGTCATGCAGTAACAAGTAATTCATAAAAGTACCACTGACAATTAATTTTGCATTATTTTGAAGTTATTCTTCATTACTGGTGAAGAGGTAAACACTTCATGTAAAATAGAAACCCAATACGCCTTTTGAAAACTCATCTAGAGAAATGTTATGGGAAATTTTTAAACCACAGCTCATTTCTGCAATCAGCTAAAATGCCATGTATTTGGATCTGGATAATATTTTCTGTTTCTTTTTTTCTACATTTATATTTTCTTTATATGATTGTACAGTTGCAATGCAAAGGACATGGATTCATAAATCCTCAGTAATTGATAATAAGAATTAACGCAAATGTTTAGATAATACTTGGAAACTTGATAACAAAAAGATTTTCCACTGTCTTTCTTGAAAGAGAAAGATTTGAAATTTCTTCATTAATCTGGGCATGTGCTGTTGATTTATAACTCCTGATGGAAAAAACAATCAGCTCAAACAATATCTTGCCATTGGTCAGCTGTTGAATGGCACTTTCTTTCCAGCCCACATTATGACAGTTCTCATACTGCTAAGCAAAAGCCTGTTATTATCAATTCATTATTAGTTTTCATTGAAGTCCTTGATCAGGTCACAACTTTTTTTCTTTTCCTTTCTTTTTTTCTTTTTTTTTTTTTTTTCCAAAGACCCCATCACTATTACTTTCTCACCCAGAGATAAGTGAGGAAATGATAGATGAAACTTACTTACCACATTTATATTATCAGTAGGAAATTAATCAGCCAGTCCAGTAGGGTAAAGAAATGTCAAATTCAGTAAGCCACCAGCAGTATAATGTGTGCATATACATATGAGATGCAATAAAAACAGAGATCAACCGATCAGATTTGAAAGACAGGAGCACATAAAAATGCACAGCTGTAAACTCTGAGGGAGACTGTTTGCTGTGGACAAGCCTGGCACAGGGTATCTATGTTATCTATGCTGGCAGCAGAAAAGCTGGAAATTGTATAAAAATAGTCTTGTGGTGTAAGTGGCTGATATGGAAGTCAGAAAAGAGAAGCCACATGCTTTGGGGCTTATTTCTCTCAGGCCTTAGTGACTTTGTTCTTCGCTAGTAGTAATGGGAAAGATTTTCCAAACTATGTTAATGTCTTTGTGAAACAAATACCTTCATTTAACATGAAATGCTTCACAGTTTCTGATACCTCTGAGACTGATGAGTATATAATTTCTTACTCATCTATCAGATCCATTAGTGTTGTTAAAACTATTTGCAAATGCCTCAGTACAATAGTTATTTAAGACTACATTTGAAGTTTAACAGCAACTGAATTCTTTGCTGAATATGGTCCAGAATGACAGATAGACCCTCAGGGCCGCTCTGTTTTCTTGGTAACATTGGTAGCCTGTGGCAAGCAAAAGAAATCTTATGTTTTACACTGAGAGAAAAAGTCAAGGAAGATTTGGTCTTTCATAGGACTTCTGACTTGGAGTGTGGCTGCAGTAGGTTTTGGTATTTTTCTATGTTTCACTGCTGATTGTGAGCCTGATATTTTCTGTTGAATCCACAGTAACTTGCGACCATTCTTGGATGCACTAAATGCTTGTTGTACAGATGTACTCCGTTTTAATTTTTTTTCCTGTTGAGATGATAAATTAAGTTCCTGTTTTAGTTGGATTCCAAGTGACATAAGTTAATAACAAATATGCTTCTGAGTGTATAGATATGAATGCATCTACTGAAGTTCAATAGCTAGTTAACCTTAAATGGATTGACTTCGCTAAGGCCAAAGGAGACCGATTTTTTTCCTTGAGGCAACAGTGAAGTGCTCTTTGGGAAGACACATTCCCTCTTAGTCCAGAAGTATGAGTTCAAACTGAATGGGAAGAGAATCTCTCTCTTCTTCAGTCTCACTTGTGAATTAGGATATTTTATGATTAAACTCATTTCTTTAAAAAAAAAAAAAAGTTACTGTTTTATATAAAATAGCTTAAATCATTGAGGTAGATAAAAATGATGAAACATTTGAGTACAGACTAGAAAGGAAATCTTACCACAGATAATTGTTTCCTTGCAGTCCCATTTTGTCATCTGTGGAGGACTGGGAGTCCAGCATTTGTATGGTACAGCTCATCTGATGCTTTAAGTGTAAAATAATATTTGTTTTGTCCCTTTCTGAATATGTGATTTTTGCCCCAAATCCAGAGAGACATCTTGAGACTTGTCTGACAATCAGTTGGTTAGGTTCCATTCAGTGGTTCTATCATATTATCTGTGCTTTTTCCAGAATGATACATCTTTTATCCCCATCGAAACACAGAAATATTTTAGTATGGAAACCTAGATTTGTGCTGTGTACAGATATATTCCTTAGCATGAAGCAAAAACTTTGAAAAATATTACTATATAAATTTTTTCTAAGGGTGCCATTTGTTTTGATTCATGAAATCAAACATTAGTCAGTACACAAAAACAATTGTCAAATGTAAATGTAAAAGTGTATTTTAGTAAGTGTAAAATGAACTTACCTTCTCATCTTTGTTCCAGACCTGCTGGCAATATATATTTTCAAAACTGTGTACAAACCTTTTACAGATTTTTCTGTCAGTCTTTTGCATGAAAAACAAGAGGACAATGAATTCCCACTCAGTACTCTGTGGTAAAGAATGTAAGATGGGTCTTCTGTGGTCTTCATACGGATGCTGCAGTGGTGCACAGTTGAGAGCACCTTTACTGTGTGATTGATGCAAGCTTTTCAGTCCGTATAAATTTGAGAAGAATTTTGTGTGTACAGAATTTCAGATGTGAAAGCTGCTGACGAAATATTGGCTATCACCTTGAAACCTCCTTGAAAATGTGATCTGAAGGAATTTTATGCATGGAAAAACATTAAGAACATCCTAGCAATCAGCATGTCAGAAAGTGGGAAGAGTTGTGATAGGAAAAGTGACTGTACTGAACCAATCCTTCTAATACAATTGCATGCTGGGGCTGCGTGCATCATGCAGAGGGGAAAGCAATTGGATATCAACATCCACAAATGCCCCAGTCTCTTCCTGGCCTTAGAGTTAAGAGGATCGTAAGTCTTATGTAGCAACACATCTGTTCTTCTCAAATCCACATGTGAGTGCATTTGGAAGGGCTAATGGCAAGGCATTTCATTTATGTCTTCCTGATAGGCACCTTTGTGGTTATGTGTTTTTGTTTGTTTTTGTTTACAATTAACACAAGAGACAACAGATCAGTAACAACATCTACAGTATTTATAGTGTTGGTTTTTCCCCTTTGAGTGGTAACTAATCCAGAAGAGATTCCACTGAGAATCTTTGTTATTGCTGTCTGCCTCAAACACTCAAGAAAATACATGTTTATTACTCTTTGTATGAAATACTATTCACATAAAAGTCAATAGCTAAGCTCCATTTACATGGAGATTAAGGTTTTATTTTCTAAGCCATCTTTTGCATGTTTGCAATGACAGTACTTACAAGTTCTCAATTTTTACCAGTTGTTTTGTTGTTGTTTTTGCAGTTAGATTGGTTCCACTCACAATTTAAAAACAAAACAAAACAAAAAACCTGTGACATGCATCATCTCATTTCTGTTATATTGCTTGTTCTTGAAAAACACATTGCCAAAGAGAACATGGAATTGCTAAGGGTAAATTTTGTAACAAATCTGGAGAGCTGACCAAAGACCATTGCTGAATGGTTTATTTCTAATTTTTTTTTTCCCCAAGTTTTCAGCAAATCTGTATGTTATAAAATTAGGATAGAAGGTGAGCATAGCATTCAAGTTTGCCTAACAGTTCCAATGTTGTGTGTCTTTTAGTTGCTATTACAGTTTTGAGTTGTAAAATTTCAGATTGAACTTGTTTGAATTTATTTCTACTGACAGCCCTGTCTTGAGAGGTCCAAACATATTTAAGTTTCATCAAACTGTTCCACATTGTATACATCAAGTAAGAGAGAAAATGGCTGTCAGCTGTCCAAGTTACAGGATAGGAATTATAGGAATATAATGTACTGACAAGTTTGTAGATTGTTGAGATTTATCAGAAATTCAAGATTTGACAGTGGAGATAATGTCATGGGCTAGAAGTTTTGGTATTTTCATGAAAATCTGTCAGCATGATTATTATAATTATGATGCAGTTATAAGTATGACTGAATTTTCATTACTGCTCCTGTGGACAGGACAGAGAAGAATGAATATAGTTCATTCTTGTCTTGTTTTTCCTCCATCATTCCTTCTTAGGCTATTTGCATGAAGTAATCTTTGAACTTGTAGGCTAAGACGCTAAGACTACAGATTTTGATCTTGATGGTGGACTCAGACAGTGACAGGTTATTATTCTGTGCCCATGCCTCCTATCTACTTCATTTGCAGCACTTGGGCCTCTCTACTTTCTGAAGCTACAGTAGAAACACTGTCCTTTGATTAGAGGCAGTTTGATTTTTTTTTTTCTGTAATAGAGTTTTAACAAGAAATGGAAAGAAATTGTTCTGTTTTGTTGCACTGAATTTTGAAAATGATTCGCTTTCCCTTGAAAATATGAAATCAGTTTACTGATGGCAGGCCAGTTTGCTCATCTTTGGTCTTTCAAAACATGTTAGGGCTCTGTTCTAGCTGTGACGTGTGCCATCCTTGCTTTGAAGTTTCAGATATGGGGGATTTTGCATTTGCGAAGTAGTCACTGCTATGAATATGCTTGAGTTACTTTTCATAGTGTTCCCACTGCTTCAGTGGGAGCGGCTCTTACTGTCATTTCCACTCAGGTGAAGATTGCTTAGAAGAGACAAAATAGTAGCTGTGCCATTAAAGTCACTTTGTATCTGCAGGGCTTCAGGAAGAAGAACATAATGTCAATGTAAAACATTACAGATATCTTTGTTCTTTAAATTGGTAAATACCAGGGACTTTGCTTTTAGAAAGAAATTGCCTTTATGAATACATTTTAGTTACTGATAATAGTGTTTTCATTGTGTCAAAGGTGTATCAAATTTGTTCTATTAAAACTCTTATCTCCTTAGACTTGATTTCAGTGGGAGCATTTCTTACTGTCACTTCTACTGAGATCATGATTGCTTGGAAGACAAAAAATAGTAACTGTGTCATTAAAGTCGTACCATTTCTGTAGGACTTGGAAAGACAGCAGTGTCACTGGAAAACAGTATGTGCATTTCTTCTGTCTTTAACTTGTAGGGTTTTTCGAATGAATAATAACGCGCATAAAATGTGAACGTAACACTTTAAATCCTATTTAGCTTCTTTAGTTCTTTTCTTTTGACCCAGTGCCTAAACCAGCAGCAACTGTTGAGCTGCATTCAAACAGAGACCTATTTCCTCATTTGATAACAAATATGCACATTAATGAAAAAAAAAATAGGTTTATGTAGATCACCAATGAAAATGAGCAATAATACAAAAGATCAGATGCAATTTTGTGATTCTGAAAGTGGAAGTGTTACGAAGTAAAAGAAGATATTGCATTACCCATGAATAGTGTTCAACCTAACACACCATCTACTTCTTTGAGAATGTATGTTGGAAATTAATTTTATAAGATACACTTACTAATCTCTGTGTATAACTTTTATATTTTTAATTCAGAGAAGGACTAATTTCAACATTTTTCACGTCTGAATTATTTACATTATTATCTACATTTTGGATTTGAAGGAGTGTATGTCACTACACAGGAATCCTTTTCTTCTGTTTGTTTGCAAACATAGCATTTTGCCTTAAAGAGGGAAAATAAAACAAAACAGAACTTTTTTTTCCCAGTAGAAATAACTTTAAACATAGACAAAATAGTCAAATCAAAACCTTCTTTCAAGGAGATTACATCAGTGATGAGGTGGTTTCTAGTGCTGTTAGCTTCCCACATGGGAAATAAGCAAAGAAAAGTATGTGTTTGTTTTTTTTTTCTGCTAAGTTATCATATTTTTTACAGGAAAGGAAGACACTGCTTAAGGAAAGGAATCCATTCACTTCTGATGAAATCTTTAAAATGTGTTGATATTTCTCCTTTGGCATATAAACGCATATTAGTAAGGTCAAGCACACTGTTATGATGCCAAAACTTTATTAGCAAGCTTATTCATATAGAAGCTGTTGGTTTTTTGGGGGGTCTCATGTAATCAAAGTGTGAATGTGAATAGTCTCATTTCTCTACATTTCTCTGCCTCTAGTTCCTCACATCATTGATATAATCTCAACCCTAAAATAATTTGAAATTAATCAGCAGACATCTGTGCTACCAGCCATCTCCCCATCTTACATAGAACAGGAGATAGATTTGTAATATCTTTGGAAAATACTAACATCTTAATGATTAAGGACTAAAAAAGGATTCTCTTCTTTCTACAAAATATATTAATTTTTGATTAGATCAGGTTTTTTTTCTAGCTCTGACATTTATTTTACTTATCTTTATAGATAATGTGACTGGTTGAAAACATTCTTCATTTTTTGTAGCCTCTATGGCTATTTGAATATGATATAAATGGATTAGGATTTGCTCCAAATAATTTGGAGGTGATCATAGGACTGAGACACAAATATGCATCTAATTTCTTTTGTTGCAGGTACCTAGTCAACACTAAGTTGTTGCTCTTTTTGATATGCGGTTTTGTAATTCATGGTGAACTTGTTTTTTATGTGAAGCAGGCCGAGGAAAACTGTAGTTTAATTATTTAATTTATATGGATTTGTTTATTGTTTTATTCTCAAGAACAGATGAAATAGCACTATTAGGAGGAAATCTGACACTAGCTTCAACTGCATGTTCCTTTCCAATCTGCTTACAACTCATTAATGATATTGTTCTAATAAAATAAAAATAATTGTACATCTTCACAGAAGAGTCAAACAGCCCCAACTAAAAACAGAATTCAGTAATTCACATATTTTATTATTTAATTCATGAGGATAGTGATCTTTGTCTAAGAAAATCTCAGATCTAGACAAGTAAGTTAATGTAGTTATTGGAATTAGCAAGTCCCACGTACTGTTGTCTTTTTTAATTTTCCACCTCGTTAACATTTGCAAATGAGTATGTAATTCCAAGCCTACAGAAGTCATACTCTTTTGTCATTGAAGATGTTTGCTGCTAGCAATAACTAGCTCTTCTAATGTTGTCTTGCAGATAAATGTGTATTTATGCCCAAAATACAACAATATGAATAACATTCAATACTGTGTAATCAATAGCTATGTCCTGAATTTCTGGGATGATTACGGATAGCCTTTCCAACTCAGGGGCATCTGCCTTAATCACTTTAAATTGCAAGTGGTTTCTGATAAGTAACATTTAGATTAAAAAGTTAATATACTACAGAAGGCCAAAATTTGGCTCCAAAATAACAATGACCAAACTTCAAGAGAATATTCTTCTTCAGCTTAGCACCTCTGATAAGCTTTATATCAGATATCACTTTGCCAGGCAGAGCTTTTCTGCTATAATAATCTAGTTTGAAAGTAAATGCAAAATAATGTCCTTTGCAGTTCTTACCTGCAATGGTCTCAGTGAGTTCTCTTCACATAAAAATGTTGGTGGGACACATAAATTAATAAATATCAAGTGTATATGAATATAGAATGCAGCATATAATCCCAACATGTGTAGACTATAATTACAACATTGTCACTGGATAAATCACACAGTCATTATTATGGGACTGTCATTTATACATTAGATTCCAAAGAGAAGCAACCAACAGCTTCTCAGCTATAGTTTGAGCTAATGCAAAGTTGTGTTCCGGTGGAAGTGCAAAAGAACCATTTTTCAAAGCAAGGCAAATTTATAGGCACTTTATTTAAATAAATCCAGTAATTTTGTTAATGTGCACAACTGTTCCCTTTTGCCATACTGATCCTTTTGTAATGTAGTAACATCTGATAACAAATAGAGCATTATAAAAGTCCTTAATGGTTTACAAAACATGACTTCTTTTGTTGTCCTATGACTAATAAATCCTCTTTTCTTGGAAAGCTTTGCTATGTGAGAATTGATTTTCAGGTCTCTTAAAACTGCTGTCATCCACATGTCTCCCAAAATGCAAGTCCCTTGGAGGAGAATTAAGCAGTTTGACAAACCAAAAGGAACAGTTTGACCTTTACGATTTTGACTGTTCTTTCTTAATGCCAATGCAAAGCAAAAATAATATCTGATGGCACTCACGTGTCGGGAAAGACTGCAAAATGACATTATTCACACTTGACATTTTGAGTGGCAGATTGGAAAACAGTTTGAAACCAGCTTTTCTTGTCAATGTTTAATTTAAAATACTTAAGCTAATAAATACAGTGCATTTTAGTTCTTCAGAATAGAAATATTCTTATGGTTCTTTGGCATAATTGCTAATATTTTGACAAGAACTAAATCAGAATTGGTCATGAAAACAGACCTTTTCCCCCATTTTGATGCAGTGAACTTATCAGCATCTCATTGTCAAATATTCTCTGTGATGTTTTCAAAACATTTGTCTCAGTATTTTGAGGTATCTCACAGAAAAGCGCTGCAAATCAGTGGCACCAAATATTTCACATTTCAGTTAATTTCTCTGACATATGAAAGTCAAATGTTTTAAATTTTAATTCAAACATTAAGGAAGTCAACAGCAAGCCTATACTGTGTGTGTGAACTATGTAAATACAAACCAGTTAACTATGTATACCTTGCACTACGTCTAGTAGCTGCCTAGACCTGTGTCATCAGTTATTCCTCCCAGCTAGGTTGCTCTTTCTGTCATTCTCACCTATCCCTGCTAATTAGGCTTGCTCTTTATATCTATCTTTTTATCTATCTATGGATTTTTTTTACAGGGAAGGCCTATTCTTACATAATTAAATTTCTCCTCTGTCATTTCCCAAGTGTATTCCAATAGGTTTTGGAAATGATTTTCCCTGTATTCTGAATATAAAGCCTTACTGAATACACAAGCAGTGCTAAAACCAAACACTGCAAGATACAAGTATATGGATTTGGCTTGGATTGAAGCTCAGCTGAAGCTGGGGCTCTGTGCAGTTCTTGAAGTATGTAAGCACCTAAAAATGAGATATTTAGTAGAATTAAAGACTCCCACTAGGACTGTCTAAGCACAGTTGAAAATCCCACGATGTCTATTTCCTTTCTTTTACCTGGTGGGATCTCAGAATGCCTGTACAACCTGGAATGCTGTACCAATGAGAGGGGTCTTATTTAAGAAAATTAACATCTTATATCAACACTAACTACAATTATGGAATTGTAATTGATATACACTTGATTTCAAGCTTGCTTTGTGTCATGGTTTGCTAGGCATTTTTTCTTTGATCCTTAACTTCTAGCTGGAATTTCATGAAGTATAAACATATGAAATAATGTACATATGGGTTATTAGAGTGTTAAGTTTGATACAAATATGCTTGAAACTGCTTGGAAGCCATTGTGAAAAGCTGAATTACATCTTTGCGTTTTCATATTGTTCTTTTTTTCTCATTTGTCTCTAAAAATACAGACCAATTCAGGTTAAAGTAATAAATAGTGGTTAAAGGAGTTACTAATGAATAAAAAACACATGAAATAAATCTGACGTTACTATTCCTGGTGGACTCTAAAAACTCTACTATTTGCTATTTATCAAGTCATTTCTTCATATTAAGTTGCCACATCTGTTTCCCAGTTAGTATCATTGTTGCACAGTTATCACATAGTCACACATTTATGATCTTATCATAAGAGATGCTAGTATATACGTGTGTGTTTTTATGAAGTATTACTCGTACAATGCCTTTGTTAAAAGTATTAAAGCTATTTGTGACTTTGGAAAATAAATTGTACTCCTTAAGGACACCTCCCTTTACTGTCTGCATCAACATTGGGTGGCAGCATGTCTGCAAATTCCATTCCAGTTTGCCAGCAAGCACTTTATCTCTGTAGCTTGTACCTTTGCAAGGAGCAGAATAACTTAAGGCACTTCTCATACAGTCATTAATTGGTCGAGTCTAGTGGGATCTCTTCACTGAGTATGTGTTAATGTTTGTGATATGGGTCACGACTCTGCATTGCTATTTTCTCTAATTACCAGACTTCAGTGTTTTTTCTTTCAGCTGAAACACTGTTCTCCCAGGCACAGTGTATGCAGAAGTGGAGATATCACAAAATAAGAGGAAAAAATAACCTAATTATCTTCTTCATGGTTTAGAAAGGTCCAATTAACAATTAGAAAGATGTGTTGAAATAAAAAATTTACAGTGGTTTTTTGACTCTTTTTAAACCGTTAAGTTCACTGCTCAGACTTATCATTGGATTAACTAACTGCTGATGAGAACACTTTTAGCACCAGAGCATTAATGGTTCTGAACGCAGATGCTTTGAATTGTTTGAAGTTGCATGAATTACTGAACAATAGTATCATTGCAAGGTTGTTAGTTGTTCACTGAGTCTTGACAGGAAATGCACTTTAACGCATTCTGCACAATCACTGGATGTGCAGTGATCTTAAATGAATGTAAACCATTGCAAGAATGTAAAAAGTGATCTCATGCATTGATGGATCTGTGAATGTGCAGGTTCTGCTCATTCCTGCTCCTTGCATAAGTACAGAAAACTGATCATACGACACAGAAACTACAGTAGGTATAAGGCAATGACCTGGCTTCATTCTGAGATTCCACACTTCATAATGAGTTTAAGAGAGTGGGAACAACTGATGTGGAAGATAAATACTTTATTGCAGGACTGATGCAGTGATGACACATTTTCCCTCTGAAGCTGGCTCCCCCCATCTTCAGTATGAACTACACCAGAATTACAAGGTACAGAAGATACAATCTGCAAAAATGTTTGCAGATGAGGACTGCATTTGAGAAGAAAGTGAAAAATGATCATGCTGCATCCGTGATCCATAGACAAATCCATAATTTATATTTCAAGGGTTGAGGCTTTTAAATAATAGTCTTCATTTATCACTGATATTACTATGTATCTGCTCCGGGAGGTGTCTATATCAATCTCTGCACTCTCTCTCTACGAAGTCTTGAGGGTAGGTGTAGATTGCTGCAAGCATGCTGCCTGAATCTGGGAAGTCTTCTTGGTGAAATATCATTTATTAAAACCTCTGATGGAAAACTGGAAAATATAAATGATAGCAGCAAATGGATAGCAAAGAATTCAATGCTTCTTCTACAGGACTTTTTTTTCTTTTTGTCTAGATAGATTAACATTTTTGTAAGCAGAAGCTATGAAGTTTTAGCTGACAGGAATCTACACTTCCCCGCCCACCCCTTAAAAGCATTCTGCTATACTCAGTTGAGGTGGGGTAAGCCTTACTGAATTTGTCATCAGAAAACTTGTAGGTTACATGATATAAAAGGCACAGAGGATAATACCTGCATTTTCCTCCTTTTTCAAACAGAAAAATAAACCTTAAAATCATGCTCTCTTTTCCACCATATGGTATGTGCTTCTATGTTTCCATTCACTGCAAATCAAACCAGAGGTGGACCGTGTGGAAATGGTCAGTTGGAAAGTCAAGAGATGTAGATGGAAAGTAATGTGATGTAGAAAACA
Source organism: Aquila spilogaster (assembly GCA_024606505.1). Lineage (NCBI taxonomy): Eukaryota > Metazoa > Chordata > Aves > Accipitriformes > Accipitridae > Aquila > Aquila spilogaster. The sequence goes on from JANHGO010000309.1 coordinate 36,985, forward strand.
CGGTGTGAGAACATGGGGGTTATTTTTTGTCTAGGAAAGAACCATCATATCTCCTTCCTGCACTGGAAGGAACAGAAGGCCACTCTGGTGAGAAAGGGAGTAATCCAAGAGATGAGGCATAAGTAAGGTGGCAAAGAAGATTTAAAATAGGATGAAAAATAACTACTGGCCAAGTGAAACACTGCAGAGTTAAAATGTGGAAATATGGCATTTCTGTCACTGACACTTTCAAAAAACAAGAGAAATAAGCATTTGTCAGAAATATCAAGGAATCCTTCCTTAGGGTGGGAGAATGTATTTGGTCGTGTCTTAAAGTCTCCGTCTTAAAGTCTCCTTCACTACTCATTTTTCATTGACTGTTCTAGGATTTTACAGGGAGAGTTTCAGCCCAAAGGAAATATACTGGGAAGTCCTGTGTTTTGGTTTTTGTGTATGAATTTTCAGATGGTTTATCTCCAGGAGTAAATGGGAAGTGTCGCATGGGGAATGTCTAGTCAAGTAAATGAATGTTGAGAACTACAGTGTTTTATAGATGCGCACTGAGCAACTCTGTAAAGAGAATTCCTGTGGTTGCTACAATCAATGTCAAAAATCCTATTGACTTAAGTGGTTAGAGATGAAAATCTTAAGCTACTTGGAAGGTCTTAGTTAATCAATTTGAATAAAATTATTATGCTATGTGTACCCAACTAAGCAACAGATTTCTTTTCTAGAGCTGTAACACTGTCATGTCAAATATCCCCCACTATTCATAGATATTCATTTTAATTAATATTATTTAAATTTGGCTTGTGCAAGTTATTTTGCTAGCCAGATTTTGTGAGAGATTTACCATTCTTGATTGCTTTATCACCTTGGTGCTTCCATTTACAGAAGAGGTAGATATAATATAAAATATTCATTTATCAATTTACTGATGTTTAAAAGCCTTTTCTCCACTTTCCTTTCATCCATTTGGGCTTCACGCCTCTGCTTGTTCAGCTGTTAGAGGATGTCTCATGGTGACCCGTATACTTTTTTGGAAGTTACCAGCTATGACAACCTTCAGGTGCAAGGAGAGTTATTTCCTTTCATATGGAGATGGCAAACTTATAGGGAGAAGTTTTTTTTGGCCCCTGTGAAATTCAGCCGCCCTGCTGAGGAGGTGGGAAGTTCTGGCAGCTGGGCAGTGGTGTAAGGAGCTGCAGAGAGGGTAGAGCTGCAGGGGGAGAAATGGCTGTGAAACAGCAAGAGAGAGCACACTGGCTTCTCCCTGGAGGGATGCTGTGGGTTAGCAGAGAGCTGAGCCAGAGCCTCCGTGTGTCTGGGCACTGCAAAGTAAGCGCTGTGCCTGTACCAGAGGCAAGTCCCCAGGGGGTGGCTTGTCCCAGGTGTGTAGTTGGTGTCTTAGTTTCAGCTGGGTTGAAATTGTTTTCTTAAGTGTCTGGTATGATGCTGTGTTTTGATTCTAGGAGGAAAAACAGCATTGATATCACACTGAGCTGAGAGGGAACAGAATTAAGACAGCTGACCTAAACTGGCCAAAGGCATATTCTGTACCATATGACATAAAGCAGGAGGAGTTTTGAAGGAGGTGGGAGTTTTTCCTTCCCATTCTCTTCTACTGCTTGGGGGGGCTAGCTGGGCATCTGTTGGGGAGTGGTAAGCAATTACTTGTGCATCATTTGTTATACACTTATGTATATATATATGCGTGTGTGTGTGTCATAATTATCCTTTTCCTTTTCTCTGTCTTAGTAAATGGTTTTGTCTCAACTCATGAGTTCTACTTTTTTGGTTTTAATTCTCTCTCCCATCCCACAGAACTGTGTGGTGCTCAGCCACCTGCTGGGTTAAACCACAATAATCTTTGCCCTCCCTGGCTATTGGCACTCTGTGTATACAGAACCAGTCCTGGCAGCTTGTTAGTGTTCTGTGCTGCTTAGGTCAAATAAAAGACTTGGCTTCTTTGCTTTGCTTTTAAGGAGTGTAAAAAAAGGTAAAAATGTATTTGCTGTCACGATGAAAGGTTGTTCTGGTAGTCTGAAGAAAACAAATGTAAAACGTATGTTTCTAGGTAAGCTTTAATGATTGTAGTGGGAGGATCTCTGTTGTGTGATGGGAAAATACTTTGTGAGAGGAAGAGGCTAGTGAGGAAAAATAACGTCTTTCCTGTTAATCTGCACTCAATCTTAGATTTGAGTGGCCCTGAGACCAAAATAGTATGAACATGCAGTTTCTAAAGGTCTGAGTCTTTGTGGGTAGACAGTTATAATCCTGTATACATTTTTGTTTATTGTTAAAATATGACAGAGTATATTCTGTTCTATTTGGAGCGCATCTCAAATTATAGCATTCCCCTGATTGCTGTATCCTGCTATTCTGCATGCAAAGAGTGGAATAATGACTTTGAGTGCACTGTAGAAAATCTGTGTAACTCAGCCCCTTAAACCCAACTTCTCCACAAAGTGTTATACATACGTGGGTTGCTCCGAAAGTAATGCCTCCATTTATTTCCATGGGAACTACGACAGATACAAAGAGCACAATAACGTTATTTGACATGGCAAATTCTCAGCTACAGAACACCTTTTTTCAGTTATGTCATCACCATTAGCTATGCATTTCCACTACTGAGGATTAAGAGCATGCATGCTGTGCACATAAAATTTGCACCAGTGGAGGTGACCCACTCTTAGCTGCGATGATGTTGTTGCTAGGAAAATATTGCCTGCATAGTCCATCTTTCATTGGCCCAAACAGATGGAAATCAGAAAGCAAATCTAGACCATACAGTGGGTGTGGTAGGACAGTCTGACTGAGATTGGTGATGTACTCCATGGTCTTCAAACTGGCATGAGGCTTGGATTTATTGTGTTGCAAGAGGAAGGTTTTCTTTTCTGGCCTGACTCTGGAAGTTTGAGCCTCTAGCTTAGTTGGCATCACAATGTAGCATGGTCAGAAATGATGGATTGCTCAAGCTCCAAGAAATCGAGAAGGATCACCCCTTTCCTATCCCAAAAGACATTGCACATCACTTTACTCACTGAGGGCTGCATCTTGAACTTTTTATTTGATGGAGAATTCACATATCACCACACCATAGACTGCCATTTTGGCTCAAGCTCATAGTGGCAACATCAGGTCTCGTCACTGGTAGTGATGTGGCCCAGGAAATTGTCATCTTCAGGCTCGTATTGGTTCAGTAGGTTCTGAGAAAATTGCATATGGTGTTCTTTCTGTTCCTGTGTGAACATTGGTGGAACCCACCTACCAAAAACTGTGTGATATTCCAGTGTTACTACCACTGTGTCTAACACAGTTCCCTGGTCATAATCCACCAGTCAGCATGGATGAGCTGATAGAGACTCTTTTCATTTTGCGGTGTGAGAGCTGTGTATGGCCATCTGGAATGTGGCTTGTTTTCATGTCACTGTCTCTACTGCTGAAAAGCACCACCCACCACATCAAATCCACTGTTTGGTCTCCTTAAATGCTCAGCAAGCATCAGTGAATGTCAGTGGGTGCCATTTTTCTGCATGGAGGGATTCACTTCCTCAACTTTGCTTCATATGCACTTCCATGTCAGATACCATTCTGTCAGACTGTCCCTCTGCTGCTGTCTGTTGCACAGCAGCATCATGCGATAGGATATTGGTAGGTAGGTTCATCCTTTATTGCCATACTATCAGCATCCACCTCTGATGTTGTGGGCCAACATAATAAAATAAGAGGCTTTACTTTTGGAGTATAATATACATAATTATTTGTCTCACTTCCATTTTTCTTCAGTCCTCTTCTGGTTTAAAACATAGTAGATTTTAGCTCTAAACTTCTATTGAAAGCTGCCTGTGCACTTAATCAGTAAAATTAGTAGAGTATCTATTATACTATTGATCTTTTAGCATATTGTTCTAGGCTTATAAATGCATTCAGGTGTAATTTAAGCTTCTTATTGCTTTATTTTGAGTGTTACATTCAATTATGTTTTAAATTGGACATACTCATCTATAGAAAAGTCACTGTAATCTATAGAAATGTTCTTTCATTATAACATAAATATTGCTGCAGTGGTACATGTTTTAAGAAACTCTGAATTACTTTCATTAGTACTTACAAAGCTAAGTGAGATTACATTTTCTTTCTATGAATTAAGGGTAAAATTGGGCTTTTTAAAATGCTAGGAAAAATCAAGTCTTTAAACAAAATAGTTGACATATTTTAAAACAAATTATACTCTTTAATATGGAGGTATTGTCCTCCTTGAGGATTCCCAAGGTACATACTTTGGTAGTCAGATTATCTTTAGTGCGGGTGGGAAACAAACAAAAAGACAACTGTAGAGTAGCACCAATTAATGGCTGATTAATGACTGTACAACAAGCAGGTAAAAAGGAAAAAATGAACACTCTGAGCATCTGTTGCACAAATCCCTGGAGAAATCTAACTTTCTTGCAGACAATGAGAGTCATGTTGATTCAAGAGAAGGCAGGCTTTCCCCTGATCCTTTCTCTCACAGAAAGGAATGACTGGAAGGACTGTGCCATGCTCTGCAGTCCACTCACCTGCCATTCTCACCTGTCATTGTAAGCAGTAGTGACGTTTGGTATTATTCAGAAGTTCATGCTAATTGCTGTCATACATGTTTTCCCGTGGGTCTGCTATTCTGATGGTTAAAATCCTCTTTTGCTTGTTTGACTTTATTTTATTCCCTTTATTCCCTTTTTTCCCTTTTATTCCCTTTATTCACTTCTAAATGAAACTCGCCAATCTCGAATTTATTTTGAGCCCCCTAGGACCTTGGTTCCCACACACCCTCAACGCCGGCCTGCTGCAATCCTTTGAGCGTGGTCCATCCTCAGTGATTGTGAATTCCCCTGTGCTCAGATCTACCTGCTTAATGTCAGCCAGGAGTGTGCACCACTGAGGTGTACAAAGCCTGGGACAGTCAACACATGCTTGGTTACAGGTTACACTACAGCATATGAGTTACCTACTGAAAACTTCTTTTTTAGTGATGCAACTTCTGAAAACGTTACCCAGAGTTTTGAAAGAGGGGCTGCATGGCTAAATTAGAAGCGGGATCCAGCTAAAAGGTCAGCATTTACTTGCTGCTGCTTAGTAGTATCACAGAATCACAGAACTGTAGGGATTGGAAGGAACCTCTAGAGATCGAGTCCAACCCCCCTGCCAAAGCAGGCTCCCTAGACCAGGTTGCACAGGTAGGCATCCAGGTGGGTCTTGAATATCTC
>JANHGO010000310.1:0-42173 GCA_024606505.1 Aquila spilogaster
CCTGTCCAGCTGAGGAGGGGGAGTGATAGAACGGCTTTGGTGGGCACCTGGCAACCAGCCAGGGTCAACCCATCTCATCAAGTAATGAAGGAAATTTGTCCTGTCCATATAGTAAGTAACAGGTAATTACTAGGCACAGAGAAGGGAAGAGAGAGATCAGAGAAAAGTAAAAGGCAAATACTCAAAAATGAAAGAATAGCCTGGGTCCAGCATCTCCATGAGAAGGGCTGGGAGCACAGAAGGAGGTTGTTGGGTCACTAGTATCGATGTAGCACCGACACGCTTCCCATCCAATAAGCCACATCCTGTGCTTAATGCCTCATCTATCATTGCGTAAGATGTGCTGTTAATTTCCAAGGAGTGAGTAATAAGAACAACTCCTACATGTGCACACACCCCTACGCAGGCACACTTGAAAGGCAGGAGCATCCCTTCCCCATAACTGCCCTGAAGGTGCTTCTTGTTAAAGAACCGCACCGTGGGACATGTGGCAGTCCTAGCTGCTGCTGCGCACGCCCAGTGGCTTTATAGGATACAGCTCTTAAAGGATACAGCTCGTGGCCACACATAGGCCGGTTACTAATCCATAGAGAGAAGGGGAAATGAAAGGAAGTGATAAAGCACAAAAAGCAACCTAAATGCACACATGGAGCTACGGGTTCTTGCTGCAAGGGTACCTCCATGCAAATCCTGCCTAGCCCAAGCTTTGGGAAGTCCGACAGAGGCTGAGGGAGCTGCTCTACTTCTACAAATCATCCCTTGCCAAATGCACCGGGAAGGACCTTTGGCCAGAAACACCTTATCAGCAGTGGCTGCTGCTTGTGCCTGCAGCTGAGCCCCGTCTGCCAGCATGGCTGGTACAGCTCGCCCCGGGATGGGAGGCAGCACAGCAGGGCAGGGGCGAAGGGAGGCAGAGCCACTCTGGGAGCCTCTCGGCCTTTGGCAGAGCCACCTGGCACAACTTGCTGGGATATGGGATATCTGGGGCATCAGGGGACCTTCCCTCTCTGCGGGGAAACTAAACTCACCTGGCTTTTAAGAGTGCACCAGTCTTCAGGGCTGCCAGAATTAAAAATGCGTGGGGTTTAGTGCAATGAGCTTGGCTCTTGCCAAGCATTAATGGGAAAAATCACACAAACTTCTGGTATTTAATGATGAACAGTCTTCATATTCCCATTTTAACTGGACAATGGTCCAAATGTGGCAGATAGGAAGAGGCCTCAAGAGGAGCACTGGGCTCTGTTACAGCAGCAGATGACTGCGAGTGCAATCAGAAACACCCTCTGCCCCACTTGTGCAGCAAAATCAGTCAGGTTGGGATGTAATCCCAAGACTGACTTCACTGTTCTGATCCAACATCCCCAAATCAGTGCCATGCAAAGGAAAGTGATGACAGTTACAGGAAAGCGGGACCGCATTTCCTTTGAGGACTCACTCTTTCCCCTACAAGGTATGTCAATTTGATGTTACTATTAAGTCCTGTGACTGGTAAATGTCAAAATGTTAGTGCTCACTGTTACCATCTTTGTATTTCTCAGCAGAAGGCTGCTTATAGAAGTGACAGTGATTCCAGCTTCTTGTATGCGAGACAAACATTGCTGTCTTACTAGAGAGGTTTGCATTTTTCAATCAGAAAAAAAAAAAAAAAAAAGAGACTCTGTATTAGAAGGGCATTAGCAGAGCTTTCCCACTCAAGACTGACAGAAAATCTCTGAGAATACAAAGGACAACACAAGGCAAACATCTGTTCAAATAAAGGGAGTTAGAGAACTGCATTTTGTTGCATTGAAGTAATATTCCACATATAAAAATTAACCACTGTGTTTCTCCCCACACTTTATACCCTTTTCAGTTCTCCTTAAGATTGTGTTTACTGGAAAGTTTTGCTTGTGTCATTTCTTTTCATAGCAAGCTAATTTGTGGTTCCACGTAGCTTAATCACATTTTCTTGAGCCTTCTATTGACAATACTAGCCTGGGACAAATAAAAAGCCATCATTCAAAGGAATAACATACCTTCTTAACACAAGCTGACATAGGAAAGCAGGCTAGGGCTCAGACAATCCAAAACCTGCTCCATTAAGAGGTGACATTTTTAACAATATATCTGTCGGACCCCACTAGAAATAATGGACCTTCATCACAGTGGGAATTAGCGCGCGCGACAGGTGATTATGTTCTGGAAATGTTCCAGTGCCAGCTGTGTTGCTGCACGTTATTTGTAACCTCTGTAATTGCGGCTTTTCAAAACCATTTTTATTTGGAAAGCCAGTATAGAAGGACAAAAAAACCCTACCACCATTTGTTCAGGGAAGAAAAAAATCAGCATATCAAAGCCTGAACAGTAGTGCCCTGTTTTCTGAATTGCTGGCTTAGACTCCCTTATTCTAACAAAACCCCAAACCCTAATGTAATCATTGTTACATGTTTCCCCCTTTCCTCATAGTCCACTTACAGTTCCTGCTTACAAATGAATGGACCAGCAAGCATCTGCTTAGTGCCTGCGAAGACAATTCCTTCTGAAATATCAAAATGGTTGAAAAGCTGAATCTGTTCACGAGGGTCACTCGAGCAGTAAGTAGACAGTCTTCTGTGTGTCTGGGGGTTGAAGCAAGCAGGAGATAGAGAAACGAGTCATCTAAAGTTCCTCTCAAACGAGTTTCATGTGTATTTCAATCGCACGCGCTTTTAAATACACTGTCACCATCAGGCTGTGCCTAGAATGAACCTGAGTAACTGCATGAGCCCACTAACACCAGCTCTGGTCCCTGCTGCTCCTCTGGTTAGGTCACTACTTTTGTCACACCCAGCCACCGTTCGATCAAAACCACCCATGGAGAGAGGACATTCATTTCCTTTTCTCTGTACAGAGCAGAGCAAACTTTTGGTTGCTACATGAATAATAATTCTTTCACACTGTTCATCTTGCTTGCCTTGGCACTTCAGGAAAATTCTAGTCCTTGAATTTCTTTCCTTAGATCACATCTGAATATAGATTTAGAAATTGGTGGGAGTGGGTTACTCTGCCCCCCAAATTACAAAAATTGCCTGCCCGTTATGCAAGTGATGGATTACTAAGGCAGTAATGTGGGTAGTTATATTCCTGGTGGAATAGATAATCTAGGCGTGAATCACCTTTTCTCCATTGCTGTATATTCAGAGCAAGTACTTTTATATCTGACATCCATGATTTCTGAAACCACCAGAGAAAAAAATATAAAAAGAAGTCACATGAGAAAGGAAGGAAGTTTTAAGAGCTTTCCTAGGATTTTTAGTTGCCAGGGTAACTATTTTACTCGGTAATCAATATGTTTGGCATGTTTCTATTGCTTTGTGACTACTCCCCGAGACAACATTGAAAGGTGTTTGGGGAAAACACTGGAAGCGAAGACAACTACAAACTTTGAAAAAAATTGCTTCAGATATGAGAAAAGGAAATAACTTATCCCCCAAATAGTCTAAGGCTGTATCAGATTTTCTTGAGAAGTAGTGGAGTAATTTTCTTTAATAGGCTTGCAGGACTTGAGAGGATCCTTTGGAGTATATGAGTTTCAGTACAATGCCTGCCAAACTGAACAAAAACTACAGTTTAGTTCTTTCCCATGTTAAATGTATTGCATTGTGCCAAATATTTTGTAGCAATCAGTGAAGGACTACCTTTAAGTGAGCAAATCCTAAGTTTAAAAAAACCACATAACCCACAACCAAGCTGCTTTAGTAAAATATCTGAGCAATGTTACCTATTTAAATTTATTTTTAATAAGCCGTTGCAAATATTAGGCACTGATCCAGCGTACATTATTAAGAAATGTAGGAATATCCCTACATAATACTCATGTAGTGTTTTTTATCTGAGCCTTTCAGAGTGCTTTTGTAAATACAGGTAGATATTCTTCTAAAGGTAGACATATACCAGCAAAAAGTGGTAAAACTATTTCCTCGAAGCTTTCACAGCAGAGCAGGACATGACTTGTTGCTACAATTATGACTTATTCCTTTGTAGACATTTCCATTGTTCATATGTCTGCAACTACACAGAGCAGAAGCTTATGACCCAGTCCCTCTTACTCATCTCCTCCTGCCCTGTTTCTTTTCTTTCTTGGGCTGCTGCATCACAAGGACTGCATCAGACATCTGTGATGAAGTTGACCTAGGTTAAGGAGGTTGCATGACCTAAAGCCCTGCGTTTCAGAAGGAAAACAGCAAGGTAGCTTTAATACGCTCATCATTTTTCAGAGCCTCGTCCTACCCCGAGTTCTGAACAGCTCTTATACCCATGAGACATCAAAATGTTAGAAGAACTATTTATTCAGTTTAGCCTATTTTTTCTTGCAGCCTTTTTCAGAGAATCTTCAAAAACTTCACAGCTCAAGATAAAATTGGAAACTGCTTTAAAGAGCTCGCTGCAGAGATGGCGAGATTGCAAGAGAGAAGACATAAGGAGATATGTCAGAAGAGAAAAGGAAGAAGTTTTTATTAAAATGAATGTCTGTATGGATGGGCATTTCCCATAGCTACAAAGCAAAGAGAAAGGGGAAAAATGCAAAAATACTGATGGTTAATAAATGGAGTGGGCTATTAATTTTATCCATTGGTATTTACTTAGTTCATAAAGCATCCTTCCATTTCTTTCTGGATGGTACTGTGTGGATTTTGTGGTGTCTGGAGATAACCCATGTGAAAATTTCTCTGTATGATCAGTTCTTACTGAACTAATCCAAATTTTCTTTCTCTGAAAAATAAGCAGAGGACTTGGTGGTGAATTTAGTGCTCCTGAAAGGTGAGAGAGGCCTCTGTCATTGATCATGCCCCTGGTAATCGGTGGTATGGTAAAGGCTGTTCCCTCCTGAGAAGTGCTGCAAGGTAACTCGTGAGATACCCACGTCAGGTGTTTCTTCATCTGTGGCACTTGCCTTTCTGCATCTTACATTATCTGTAAGTAATAACTACTATTGTTTTTGTTTTCTGTTATAATTAATGACTCCTTTTGTGGCCATACTGGTGGGACCAAGAGCTCAGGTACCATTGCATGAGGAAAAATAATGGTGCGGAGCACAAGGCTGTCATGCCAGCGTCTGTTGTTTCTGATAAAGAAAAGGGAAACATTATGTTTGCAAATCAAACTGTAAAGGCTTCCCATCTCTTCTCAGCAAAAAGGATGGACAGCACGTTCGCTGTGAAGCCACAGATAATGGTCTCTGTCAGCTCCCTCCAGGCAGGTCCACATCGCAGCACCTGGAGCCGCCCTGCACCCAGCGTGCATCCAGCTACATGAAGTGATGGGTGATAGTGGGGCTTTTACATGGTCTACTGCAAAATAACCCACTCAGGACTGCATTGAGACACTCGGCAATTCATCTGTGCTGACCCCTTGGCTGTGACAGTCAGAGGACCAGCAGTACAGAGCTAGCTGTTTCAGAGCTGGGTTGGGTACATTCATGGTGTTTACAGACACTGGCAAGTGTTAGCTTTCAAGCCTTTACCTAAGTATTTCTTTTTTGTTCCTTAGACCTGCAACTCTTAGTGACATAAGATTTGTGAAAAGTTCATCTTGCATAAAGAAAAGAGGGCAAACCCACTTTCTTATCCTCACACTTGCAAACACAAAAAGACCCCAGTCCTTTCCCCATATTTTTTTTTCAACCATGTAGCCATGATCAAACTCCTGATGTGGAAGCCTCATCTTATGGTTTTTTGCTTCTTAAGATTGGCAACACTGTGTTAAACTCTGTTTTACCAGCAGGAAGGAGCTGGCAACTTGGTAGTACCAATTTTTTCTAACCCCTCTTGGCCACTTTTACAGAGAGGGTGGGAATGTGGACAGGGTACGTCTTTCCCTCAGAGACCCTCCTGATGTCTAATTTCTCTGCTGTACCACATGCTTGTCTATACTACATATTAATTATTTAAAAATACATATTAAACTAGAGTTAGGGTTGAGAATATATACCAGTATCTTAAAATAATAAAACCTTACGGGGATATTATAATTATCCCATAAAGAAACATGACAATCCCAGTGACTTGAGATGAAGCATAAAAGAAATGAAATTAGGTTAGAGATAGGGAAAATGTCTCCATATAACCTTTACGAGGCTCTCTAGTGAGATCTTGAGAATTAAAAAAAGAAAAAACCCATCAGTTTAAACTAAAATATCTTCTTCATAAGCAAGCAATCATTGCTTTATGTTCCTGTATTGTTGAAGTACAGTATACCTAAACCAGACTAGCTGGCAGTGGGCTAAACTTAATTAGTATTGCTGATTGCAAAGGCTGGGTCAGCTCTGTCTTGGTTTACAGTGCTCTTCAGAGCCAGATTGCAACACACTGGAAGCTCCAGTGAAGACATAAACATGGCTTTTGTTTGGACGAAGCTTTCCCAGACTTGTTGAGAGTGTGCTCTGTTTGCTCTCTTCTCTTAGAAGAAATTTCATTGTTCACACTTGACAGCATTCTGTTGTCTGCAGATGTTTCTTAATTGGTTTCAGTTTCAACGACACCCATATGAGACCTACAAAATGAAAAATAAAATGAAATTTGATTAAATGTTATGGAAAAAAAAAAGCTAAGCATGAAACAGAAAGATTTCATGAGTAAAGCAAGGAAAAAATAAATAAGTCACAGTGGGATGTAAGATGGCTAGATTATTACGGTGCACTTTCATTTCCATATTGCACTTAAATTCAGCAGTATTGTGATATGCTGACTGTACAGCTGAGATAATAACAGTATCAAACTCAATCAGACTTCATGGGTTCCAACCTTTCCGAAGGCCGCTTGCAACTCTGAGATGATCTAGTTATCCACGGAACTGCAAAGCAACCTGGATGTACGCAAAAGGTGCATAAATATCACCAAACACCTGTGGTGATTGCCATTAAGTTGGAATTACAGGCCGGGTAGGATGCTAGCATCATGCAGAAGAACCATATGCAGGAAAATGAAAGGAGGTGACTACATCAAAATAACTTTCTTCTTCGGGGTGTGTGTTTATGTACACATGCATGTGTGCCTTAAGTAATGACCAGTGTGTTTGTCTGGAGGAGGAGGAATGGGCCAATGCCAACCTGATGTTGACATTGTGTTCAGGTACCAGGTATCTATCAGCTCAGGTTTAGCTAAGCTCAGAAACCTGCTTAGTTGTAGCCACAGTTCAGTATCCCGACTGATTTTGTGTTAACCCCCCTCTTGTGCATTGATTGCCATCTGTTCTCACTACTGTTTTTCATGTTTATATCCACCCTTTATTATTCCGTGTTCCATTACTCTCATTTATTAGTAATGTCAAGATTAGTGTCTTCACAAGACAAGCACTACACTTCCATTACCACTCTGGCAGTGCTGTTCCTCTCGTTCTGCCCCATTGCCACACGCACGTGTGTTTGGTATAATTTTACTCATTCTTCAATTACTTTTGTTCTCAGAATGAAGCATCCAGTGGACTCCCTGGTTTATGTGATATATTATATTACATATATTGTTCTTTATTATATTATAGCACATGACGTAGTGGCTTGCAGCAGAAGGGGACTCATCTTGATTGGACTTCTGATACTGAGTTTTTATGTTGGTTTAACTTCCTAGATCAGTAGAAATGTGACAAGGGGGTGATGGGTTTTACTTGTGTGTTCACTGTTTATGCTGTAGGTACTATATGTTTTGCTACGAGGTGAGTCTGGGCTGCTGCAGTTGAGGCAGGCAGAGCCCTGGCAGGGATGGGGAGAAGGCAGCAGGGGACGATGTTTGTGGAGCCCGAGCTGGGCTGCTCAGGGACAGATGCTGCATCAGGGAGCCGGCCATGGCAGCAGGGCTGGAGGCTCCTGAACAGGGCAGGGAGGGCAGAGATGCAGCCAGACCTCAAAGGTGGTGGAAGGAAAGAGGTTCTCCGAGGGAGAGACACTGTGTAAAGTTTCTTGCAATTAGGAGGCCACTAAAAGTTGCTGGCCTGTGAGCAACACTGAAGGAAAGACCTACCCTGAAGAACAGGGGGTTGGGGATGTGGGGAGGAAAAGATTTATTCACAAGACTTTTTGTTTTAATCTGTTTCAGATGCAGCTGACTTGGGTTTCCTTGGCTGCAACACTGACTTTATTCTAGCTTGCCTTTTAGTGAACTGGAGCTGTAGAGATTGAAACAATTTTCACATGCTCCCCAGAAGGAAAAGGTGTAAGCAGATCTACCTCAAAGCTCTGCCTCACATTGGGTCGTGTCATGTTAGTTTGAGTAGAAGTTCTTTTCCCCCTTTTCATATCTAATCCAAGCCCTCTATTATGCTCTGCTTGAACAAAGCAGATGAAATCCAGCCAGGCTTTCAGCACAAAAGCAGCCTACTGCTCCAGAAACCAACATCAGTCCTGGCACTGTTTTTCTCCTTTCTTGGTGGCTTGTGCATGCATCTAAGTACTTAAATCACCCTCAGCTCCCTGCTGGGGACCCTCAAATAGAAAGAAATTCACTACAAGAAATCAGTCTCCCTTTAGTTACATTATTTATTCTGATGCAGACACAGATGAGGATTCTCTACCTATCCAGACTTTCTAGTGCAATTAAGTGCTATGTAGTTCTAGGGATGTCATCCAGGCAGTTTACTTGACTTCAGTCTTAGTCCAAGCTATGCAGTGATCGGTAAACTTCATTTTCCTTAGCCCAGAGGTAGCTGCCAGCTCATACACTACGGCTAACTGCTGATTTTTCCTCTTTTCTCTTCACATCAAGGCTCTGAACTTGTTTCTTTTCTGTAACTCATATAATTTAAATTTTTCTTCCTCCCTTCTTGCCCCTGCCTGAGATCAGCTTCAGTTTGGTTAGCAAAATCCATACTGACCCTTCATGATTTTCAGTCACAACTGCTAGTATGATAGATGCAGTCTGTTCTCTTGGACATTTTAATAATCATCATCTATAGTAGTAGTTGCATTTTTTTATAGTACCTCTCCCACCTTCTCATTACATGTAAATGTCAGTGCTGCTTCAGGAATTTGTCTCTCTTGTTTTTCCTGTCTTTCTTTGATTTGATTTTTTGATCCATCTAAGCCTAGTCCAGACTCTTTCTGTTTGTACTTAGAGCCATTGCCTTTAGTCAGCTGTGGGCTGGTCCTCAGAGCTCTGATGAAAGCTATATTTTAGGTCATGACTGTTCTTTGTATGCCTTCAAATGTGAGGTTATTAGAGCCATCGATCTAAATATATGGTAAATAAAAAGTATGACTCTCCTTGGTGCTAGATATCGTATTATTGTTTGCCACTGTCTACTCTGCTCTCAGCCAATTCCACGCACCTTTTAATCTCTGTCCTGCAAGCTTCATTCTGTTCAGGTGGCACGTCACATCGACGTGCTAATGAGCTTGCAGCTCAAACAATGCCACATATGTCGCTAATATAAATGCTAAGCACGCGCGTTTGCATGCAAAGTATGTTTTGAAAAATGGGCTGACTGTCGTGAAGAGAATCAGGAATGTGCAGATGGCAACTCCGTCCCTGTCCCACTCTCGGCGAGGTGACCCCTGCTCTGTTGTGCCACGAGAGCCCATTATCCCTGCTAACAATGCTGATACAACCAGAGTCCTTTCATGCATATGTAGCATCAGATTTTTTCCTCTGAGTGTATCAATATCCCTGGCTCCTTGATTTCAGAGGCCACTGTGGCTCAGATAACAGGAATTTTATTTACAGAATATGAATGAAATTTGGCAAGTGCTTACACAGCATTGTAATCTCGTTGGGTTTAATGTATTTGCTGTGTGTTGTTTCAGAGATTGCCAAGATACTGGGCTTGGTATGAGGCTCCTGCATGTCCATAGGATACAACACACTTGAGATCACACAGACTTTTCTCATTAATGCCACTATGTATTTCCAAGACGTGCCAGCGTATAATTCCTTCTCCAGCATAGCTGAAAAGCAGAAGGGCTTGAAGCAGCTAATCAAATTCTCATGTAAGAAATGTGGGCTTTTTTTGATTTCCCACCTTTCCATTCCATTCTTCTGCAGCTATTTCACCTGCAGCATCCTTGCCTTTCTGGCTCACATGCTGCCCTCCTGCCGCAGGTGGGTAATGTCACTGAAGTACAAGCTCTCTCTCTTTCAGCCCTTCTGACTTAAGTATTGTGGCTACCTATCACCAGTCAGATGTTTCTTTTTTCTCAAGCTTTTATATTATTTAAGCCTCACATTCCAGTTTTTCCACATAATTCTCACCTCTTGTGTCTGTGAGAATGCTAAGTCTGCCTTCTCTCACTTGCTACATATCATCTACATATCATCAGTATCTCAACTTCCTCTGCCAAAAGCCATTTTTCTTCTCATCTTGACAAATTTACACGCTCAGCTCTGAGCCCTGATTTTCTTCAAAGTCCAGCGGCTCCAGTAAGAACTGGAAACAAGAGAGATGCACCTTCTGCCTCTGGTGTTGCCACCTTTCTCCAATCAATAGTAGGACCCAGAAAAATACCTCTGTTGCACATGAGCTTCCCAGAGCTGCCCTGCCCTCCTCTACCCTTCTGGTATCATTTTCTCATCTTGTAAAATTTGTTATTTGCACTCTTTAGCCCCTGCATTATAACTATTTCCTCTCCTGTTTTCAGCATGAACAGAAAATCTTCCGCACCTTCTTTACAATTTAGTATGTGAGCGCCTATCCCCATATATTCCCTTGCATATTCCCGTTGCAAAGACTAGGCTAGATCTAGCCATAGCCTGGGAGAGGTCTCGACACCAGCACAGCTTCTCCTGTCATGTGGAGTGGGGCAGATGCTGCTCAAGGGGACATTAATCTTTCATACCGCTGGTGAACTTGTGGTGGTGAAGACCCGTCTCTCTGCTCACCGTGTACAAAATATACCTTTCCCTGCACTGCCTATGCTGGTGGACATGGGGAAAGAACCAGGAGACCGTGTCTGATTTAATTTAAATTTCATGCATATTCCCTATAATAATGAGATTGCAGGTATAGGCATTCTAACCATTATGTTATATGAAAATTATATTTCCATATTTTCACAGATGAAACATCATTCAGATTCCATCTCTTTTTTTCCCCTGGAAAGGTCTGGAGAAGAATAATTTTTATAATCTACTTTCAATTACTACAATTGCACAACCATAAAAACCCCACAAAGATAAAAAAACTCTGGAAACTATTATAGAGCCTCAGAAATGAACTCTTAAATTGCTGTGTTACATTCATTACCTAGCTCAGTAGGCTCTCAATGGTTTATTATCATTTTAAACTCAATAAAGAGTACATCCCTCAAAGGGCAGAAAAATCTTCATACCATTATTTTATTGTTTATCAAGTTAATGTAAAATAATTTCATAATGAATACACTTTCAGTTTTCAGAATGTTTCTATTTTTAAAGCAATTTGCTGGGAAAATAAATGCTGGTGAAACTGAAAATCTCTAGTCTTCGACAGTTTAGTTCTATACTATTATTGTTTGGTTGGTTTCTTCCCTAGTGAGATACTGACCTGTAGAAATACTACAGTCACAAGCACATTTAATTTAGGTGTTCCTATCAGCATTTCTGTACACTCTGTTTTTAAGTGATTATTGGAAAGATGATATTTGTTTTGCCGAATATTTTATTCACTACAAAAAGTTTAAATTGTCCCTCCACAATTAAATCATTTTATTTTAATAGAATATTTCACTGGATCTGAAATGGAAATCTATTTCACTGAGAAACAAAGAAAGAGCTCATTTGGGGTTTATTTAAATTGATTTTTCCCAACCCAAACTCAGTTCAGTTCTGTACCGGTGAATCAATCCTTTACAGTTTTACTTCCAAGTGATACTTCAGTGTTGTTAGAGAAAACTTGTGAAGGCGCAATTTTCACATTCTCATATCAATAGTACAGATGCAATTCAGGGAGCCTTATGCACATGGTACATTTTCATGTATTTGGCACAGATGTAAGCAAAATACCAAACAAAACACAAATACCAAAACACCTCAGTGATGATCGCACTGAGTAGAGTACAGAACAGTTCAGAGTCTGGTAACTACACTGCAAAATATCCTACTGAGTTTCTGAATCAAATTAATTTGATACCAACTGAGATCATTGTTTTGTGAGAAGTATTACTCTGTGGAAAATGGGTCAGTCTGGTTGTCAGTGGAGGACACACATGCATAGATGGGGAGGTTTCACATTTTGGGCAGGTTCAGCAGAGAAGTCTTGGATTGACTGTACGGACGGAGCCATCTCCTCTTCCACTGGTAGGACCTCCAGCTTTCCACCAGGACCCACCCTGACTTGGGATGAAAGGCACGACAGAGAGAGAACCTCTCCACCAAAAGAATAGACTCACTGTAGAAAAAAAATCAGTAGGTATTATTCAATGGATACATTAAAAAAATTGTGTGGGTTGGTAGCTAAAAATCTCCTTTGAAAAAAGAACAAGGACAAATGTCCAAATAACATACTTGCTCTGCTTTTGTCCACAACCAGTTCTGTGAGACTGGCAATCCTTCTCTTCAGGGAAATCTCCACCATTCAATCAGAAGCTTTGAATCCTTAGACATTCACCACGGTGCAAATGACTGGTCTTCACTAGGAAAGCTAGTGAAAACCATCATTCCAAAGCCTAAGATGTTCTGCAAGCCTGTGTGCTTATGTGTATGTGATTTTGTGGACACCTACATGATGTTGGCAGTATGGAGATAGGGATGAGTGAGTTCACAGAAGCCTTGCTCCTGCATGCAGGATTGCTGATGGGGACAAAATTGGCATCTGCAAAATAATCATGGCAGTTTCAATGTTATCCTGTGCTGTGTGCTGTGTTTTACCCACTTGTATCTCTCAAGTCTGCAGCCAGTCTTGGTACCATACGTCAAGAGTGATGGCCAGTGTGGGTCTAGAGCCTCATCGCAGCCCTGTGGTGCTGCTGCAGTAGTAACAAATGGCATTAAGCCTCCAAGAGGCGTACACTATGCATTTGGAGGTGTACAGTATAGAGGCTTAGCGGGAGAGTGCAGAACTCTCCTGGACGTGGTTCTCCAAAGGCAAATGCACAATAACAGAGAAGAAACTTTGTTCAGTCAATCAGCACAAATGTGGATAGTACTTGTGACCTGTGAGTAGCTTTGAAAGCCTACAGGACCATCAGATGCCTTGCCTATACATTAAGAGGTTTGCCAGTAAAAAAAACCCCAAACCGACAAACCTCCTTTGTACTGGAAGTTTGCTTTTCTTGTCTGTAAAAAGGGAGACTGAGAGCATGTAGGGGGCAGGGAGAGAAGAATTTGAGAGTGCTTTTAAAGCAAAAATGAAGAAATAGCTAGGAAAATTGCAGAGAAGAATAAGAGCTGTACTCTTCCCTCTGCAGGATAGAAGAGTGTAAGGAGAAAATACACAGTGAAGGACAATTACCCCAGAACAGCTGACTTTACAAAGTGAATTCTAAGGACTCACTACCTTGTCATGCTAATGCTGTGAGAACATCAGCCATTACAATTTCATATTTAAGATATTTAATGATGGAAGAACCTCACCCTGCTGTCCTTTTATCCGCAGGTAGGATAAATCACTGGGTTAATATTATATCCCAGTCATCCTCTTTTGGCGCAGGAAGAGGGCACTAAAGTGATTTCTTGAATCACACCTTCACTGCTTTGTTCACCTTATGCTAAGCAGTTTTCCTCACGGTCTCCTGTAGGACAATAAAGGAAGGGCTCAGGTCTGGCTACCTGCAAGCCTCACCAGGCTGGGTTTTCTTGGTGTGGACTCTAAAGCTTTGTCCAATCTAGCTTGGGAACGTGAAAAGTAGTTTAGCATAAAGAAATCGGATGAAGTGCATCTCATGATGGATTCTCATCCTATGGCAAACATGTTAACCTCATGGGAGTTTCTTAGCTGGGCCTCACAGCAAGCTGTGCCCACCCCGACAGTGCTGCTGGAGGGGAGCCACCACCCCCGTGCAGCAATGAGTCAGGCAGCAGGAGAAGCGAAATCTCCCAACCTTGTGTCAGGGAGCGGTTCCCTTAGTTGTGGGAAGCAAGTTTAAAATCTTAAAAAAGGTTTCCTGCTTTGGAAAGGATTTCAGGTCTCAGGCCTCGAAACTGAAGGTGACATGCTTGGTGTTTCCCTCAGGCTAGGGGGATACTGGAGGTGGGAGGCAGGAGATCTTCTCGGGTGCACCTGCGTTTCCTACGTGAGGAGGGTTTTTTATTTGTTTCTTTGTAGAGAAAGGATTTAAATGGGAGAGAATGTGATGAGTAACTGCAGGTGTGTTTTGGTTTTATGTGTTTGCTATGTTAACTGCACCAAACAAAGATGATAAAATAAACCTTTTCCTTAAAGGAAGATTTATTTATAAGGTGGGATGCCTGCACACTTCCTGTCTTGCCCCATACGTCTGGGTCTTACCCCAGCTCTTTGACTTCTTGTAAGGCAATTATCAGAGGGGAAATAAAGTTTTCAGTGACTGGTAGTAAGGAAAGTCATTCAGATCCAGATACCTGAGGAAGTTTAGGGATGTTTCTGCTTTACTCTACCTCTTATTATTCCATCAGGCTATTCTTTACCTTTTACAGCTTCATTCTCAACTGCTGAGAAGTGTTGTATTTTGCAGACCACAGATTCAGTATCACCAAACAGTAGGGAAGCTGAATGGTTTTAGGATGTCTACATGTCATATAAGGCAAATACCATTGTTTTCTTGCAAACCAACAATGTCAAATGCAAAAGGTCAGCTCAACCCTAGCAAAACCAATATTGTTATGGCCTGCATATGCATATAGGATGCACTGCATATATTCCTCAGATCTTAGCAGCTAAACTGAGAAGTGAAAAGTGAAGAAAGACAGAGCAGTGGCCCTGGGGTGCTGTGATACTGTTCCAGTGGCCTCTTGGAAGGAGGCTTGATGTTTTAGCTTGCCCTGGGGACAGCTATAACTGGTTACACTTCTTTAGACTGGGTATATCTAGTTTTCCTGCACAGGTGCAATTCCTTTTTTCAACGCTAAAAGTTTTCAAGGGGGAGGTCACAACTGCTGCTGCAGCAATCACAGACTTTAAAATGTCAAATGCCCTGTGGAATGCGATCAAGTTTCTGTGGACCAGGTGCATAACTGAATAAAGAAGATATTGTAACAATTAGAAGAATCTTGTGATTATAATCACAAGATGCTAGCAGATAAGAGATGAGTGTGTGCTGGGATGTGATGTCAAACAAAGAACATCTGCTCACTGGCTGTGGAAGGTCTTATGCTCCTGGATGGAGCCTCTGCCTGTTCACAGATTAAAGTTAAAAAAGAGAAGGGGGAAAAAGTGGGTACTTTGATGCAAGATGGAAAAGAGAGAAACTGTGTATAGAAAGAGACACTTGGCCATTTTCATATAAATTTGCCTCTGGAAGGAAGAAATGTGTAGCAGATGGCTAGTGTTATGCTTTAATATGTTTACCTTGGTGAAAAGTTCAGTGGGTCTTCCAAATGTTAGAGCTGGTAAAACAATAAATCACTGCGATATGCAAAGAATTTCACAGGTTTGTCAAAGGAGGAGCAGCATGCCTGGCCAATATTTAAGGCAAGTGACTTAGAAGAGACTTGTAGAATGGAGATGAATGCAAGCGTGTACATGTACGTGTACGTGTGTGTGTGTGTAAGAAGACTGGGACAGGCTGTTATCCTGAGTCTTGACTCTAGCCACTGGCAAGGCCACAGGCTGAGAGCTGTCTGCATAGGTGGTGAGAGTAGCATGGTCTGCCCTGCTCGCATGGGATTTAGCACCTTGTTATCCCCTCTGTAGAGGATAATGGAAGCAACAATCTCCCAGAAATAGCAGGCTTTACAGGGTGACTTGCAAGGGGAGAGGGCATCCAGCTACCCTGTGGTACTCCTCCCCTCAGACCGCTAAGCATTACAGTTTAAGAAGAGCTCCTCTTTTACCTCTGTGCAGGATCTGTGTATTTATGCAGACTGTGTGTTCAGAATCGAGATGCAATACAGAGTGCAATAAACAGTTTTCCAAGGCTCAGTGATAATGCTGAAAGCCAATCTTTTCCCCCTCTGGTGGTATCACTGATTCCACTTCCTTCCTATATTTCTTCACCTGTCACTTTCTCTCATCATGAAGATTGCACCTCAGTGTGTCTGGCAAATTAAACTTAAAGGCTTTTTTCAAGTGTTAATGAGGTGAGCTGCTTTTCCCGTTATGAACACTTGGTGTGTTTCTATATAAGAACCTTGAACAGCTTCAGCACTTTTACTAAGCTGCACAGTATTATTGATTTCTCCAGGTTCTGCTGTGAGGGGTTTGTGGTAAAAAGCAGTGACTCAGCTGGTGTGCTCAGTGGAGCTGTTTTACATGCTCAGACTGTGCTGCTGTTGCTGCTGAGTGGTTAAAAAAAATCAAAGGCAAGCCTTTTAATTTGTTTGAAGTAAAGTGCAGGCAGCAGCAAGGTTTTCTGGCAATTTTGCAGAGATTATTGCAAATACTCTTAATGGCGGGCCTGATTCTGGGGAATAACCCTATGTGCTCCTGCAGCAAGAAAAGGGGAGACAGAGCTCAGGGCTCCAACTTCCCTCTTAGTCAGAACACAGTACACTGAAGGAAGGAACAATCCCACCCCACGAGCTGGGGCATTTGGAAGGGCAGATGCCTGGAAATGCTGGCCTGTCTGCTGAAACAGTGGAACGAAGAGCGGGGCAGGCTTGTGCTGGTGATCTCAGCTCTCTACCTGCATCTCTTTACCACCTGCCTGGCTATGACAGTGATTTACTGAGGCTGACCACCATTCATAAAGCCGTCTTGCAGATGTGAAATGCTTGCCATCACAAGCCAGAACAAAGCTCAGGCCTCTCTGAAGTTCTCACAGAGAGGAAATTCAGTAAGTGTGCAACCTGAGGAAGGGGAGGGTAAAAATACAGCTGACCTGGGAGGAGAAGTGGGGATTGTTTATCCTTTTCTGAAAGATAAATAAGCTGTTCCTGCCTGTGATCCTGCTTATCTGTAGAGCAGGACTCCTAGAAGCTTTCAGATCACCACAAATTCATAGACGTGTAGGTCAGAAGGCACCATTTGGAGGTCTCTAGTTCAACTTCCTGCTAAAAGCATGTTTATCACCAACACTGCATGAAGTTATTCATGGCTTTGTCCAGTATTTTTAAATATTGAAAACCTCCAAGGATGGAGATTCTACAACCTCACTGAACAACGTGCTTTGGCGCTGCTCTATCACCTCAGTAAAGGCGTCTTTTCTAATGTCCATGCTGAACCTCCAAAGCCAGAGTTTGCGGCCATTGGCCCTTGTCACATGGTCTGCCGCTACCAAGAATTTGACTCTACCATCCTTGCATCTGTCTTCTGAGTAGCTGTAGGCTGCTACTAGATTCCCCCTAGCCTCCTCTTCATCAGACTAAACAAGCCCAACCATTCTTTACAAGACACATCCTCCAGGCCTCTGACTCCTGATAACCTTCCACTGGATTGTCTCCATTTTGTCCAGGAACAAACAACTTGGAAAACCTGAGAGCCCCACCAGTGGAGCAAGACCAGGACTTCTGAGTGTCTCTGGATATGGAGATGAAGCACTCAGGGTACTCAGACTCCCCAGCACAGTTCTAGGAGGCTGTCCCATGACACCAGAGTGCTCATTTCCAAATGTCTATCTGGGATTCAGGGGACTGTAGCAGGTAGTCAGAGGTACCAACAGGCACTTAGGCCTGCACATAGGAGACAACCTGGGTGCATTGAAACAGAACTATTTTTATTCACCAAGTTTTTATGTTTTGACACATTGATGTTCTTCTATCCCAGTAAAACTTCTGAAATCCTATGGGTTACTTCAAGGGAAGGGTGCTGTATGGAGAAAGTACTACTTTTGAAGCGCTTAACCCATGCATGAGCTCTGAATTGCTCAATAACACTGCCTTGCAAAGCAGAAATGGAAAAAAACAGAGAACAGACTGACCTGAATTCAAAAAGCCTGACAACAAGCCCAGTTGTGGAAAGACTGCAACACAGAAAGCTCGCAGCGGGATCTCTGAAGCAAGGAGACCTAGGATGTTGGGAAAGGAGCATGGACATACTGACTCATTGTCCGCAGCCATCTCTCAGGTATTGCTAGGTCCATTATATGTTGGTCAGACCTCAAACTGCCAAATGTATGAAAAACATTTTCAGATGTATTTAACAGTTTTGTAATAGCAAGAAAACTCTCTCACCCTCCTGAGTCCTAAGGGAGCTGCTGTGGGGAAACAGCAGAGCTGCTCTCTTTCAAGGTCTGTACTCTCCCTGGATTTATGCATTTAATGACCTTGGCAAAGGTACAGAAGAAACCCTTTACCATAGCAATGGATTGTTTTTCATTTCTTTCAAGATTAGGCACAAACATACTTTCTCTCATCAGATACACAGATTTTGAAATTCCACTTTTTTCCTCCCTCTTCAACAAAAGGATTTTCAAATACAGAGAAAAACCACATACTCCAGCTGTTTGGATTCTGCTGCCCTCCTACAGCATCCCAAGATAGTAGATAAAAAGCTGCTGTTTTAAATCCTCTTTTCTGAGTCCAGTATTTAAATTGCAGTTGAAGTTACTATCTACATTGGCAATTTTAGCTCTCTGGTGATTGAAACCAATTCTTCTTAGCTAGACATGTAAAGATGGGGTATGTTTTCCTTTGTCTGAGTATACACAGGAAAGGTATTGAGACACAGATGACAGGAATTTGGAGGATTCCCAACTTAAACAGATGATTTGCTATGCTGGATCAAACAGGTTTCCTATCCAACCCTCTGCCCTCCAATCAGGACTGCTGCATTCAGTAATGACTGTGGTTCATGTGTCTGAGAGAAATGACAAAACCTACCTGTAACTGATGTTCCATGCCAACAGTGCAATACTGTAGGTGGAGAGAAGGTGATTTCTTTCTGGCTTTGGAAAAGAATAGCTTAAGCAACAAAGTTGCTATTATGCAGGCCAACACGTGCTGGAGTCAATTTTAAAAATCCATCCCTTCTTATGGAAAAAAGAAGCTAATACTGCATGTGAAGGCTATAGAACTGTCAAGAAACATCAGACAGTACTATTATTGATAATCAACCAGATTTTGTTTAATTAAATGCCTGGACACTTACACCTTGTAGAAACTTGTGTTATAAAATGCAGATCTTTTTCCAAGTTGTTTGACCATCATTCTAGCCCAATGTCTCCACACATTTCTGGCCAGAATTATTTCTTCTTGCTGGAAAGCTGCCTGCAGGATGTACCCTTGTGAGTACAATGAGAGCCATCTCTGAGTACAACGAATCCTTTCCCTAGTAACTTCTACCCTGGAGTTACTCTAAAAATCCTTGCAGGATTAGCCTGCAGTTGTCCAGAAAGAGAGAACTGTACACGTTTTCAAAAGAACAGTCTTGTAGCTTTTTCTTATCACGACAGTGAAAGCCAGCAGATTACAAAACCTCTCTTAATCTTGCACAGGCTATTATGGTGAATGGCCATATAAATGTATTCTAGATAACTGTGTTCATTCAATCCCTTAGCCCCATCACTTTTCTTTTTAGTCAAGCCTTACAGTTACACCGTTAGTGACGGAAATACCTGACGAAGCCTTTAGATTAGAAATTAGCTGGCTTTGCCAAGTTGTCTGATCTGTATTCATTGCCCTGAAAATAACTTAATTCCTTTTAGATAATCCTGAAAGTATAGTTACTGCATTGTATGTGCAAGTTCATCAGTTGTAAAACAAAATATTGACATTATCCATTTTATCAACATCAGTTTTTACTCCTCACTTGCATGCATGGCTCTTTATAGACAGTGGCTTCAGCAGCCACTCTAAGAAGGTTTGTTCACAGAAACACGACTGATGCGAAATATTTGCCCACTTCCAAAAGATTTCCTGATTTACCTTTTTGTTAAACAGTGTTAATGTGATTTTCATTAGTCCATCTTGAAGGGCTAATCAACACAATTCACCTGTGCACACATCCCACTGAGCGACTTACCAGTAGATTATTGACATAAAAGAGGTACCAGAGCTACCATTACAAGAACACTTATTTACAGGGAGGATGTGGTATAATACACAAACAAGCCAAAGCCTTTCAAATTATCGTATAGCTCTTCTGGCTCACTTGCTCACTGGTTTTGCTTCAGAAGGGGTTGCTCTTCCTTGCAAGTGGCATAGCAACATGAAGGCAGAATGAAAACAGCCATATTTCCTGTGCAGATAAACATCGATGATGTCTAGCTGTTCAGTGATGCAGTAGTTCACTTGAGCATAGCCCACTGCTTTTGTTCCAGGTCTGGCTCCCTCTTCTACCGTGCCCTGGCTATTGCCGCGCGTGGGAGATGGAAAGCAGGTCGTGGTGCCAGCGGCTTCCCCCACCAGCCTGTGTCTGGACGGGCTCCTGGGGCTTCACACACACCGCCACACCAGCTGAGCTGGCTGGGGTCCAGTCGTGGCTGCTCCTCTCCCTGTCTTCTTGTCTGGTGTCTTCTCACAACAAGAGTTTCTGGCAGGCAACGAGCACTGAGAGTCGAAATTCATCAGAGAGTTGGTTTGCAGAGAGTAGCCTGGCGATCTGCGTCTTCCCATGCAACCCACCTGCTCACAAGAAACATAGGTGTTTGAGGCAGACCTGCTTTTAGCCATTCTCCCTCTTTTGGGTCTGGTATTGCATTTCTTTCCTAACATGCTGTCCCCCTTCCCAAGTGGTGGGGGAGAGAGCCATAGCAGTCAGTGCCATGCAAGGGTGTGGGCAGAAGCGGCACAGCTGGGGAGAGACATCCCTGCTCATCTGGGCGTGCTGCTCCCTGAGGTTGTCAGCAGAGCAGAGAGCTGCGGGCAATGGGTCTTGGAGCCATCTATAGAAAGAGAGAAGACTGTCAATTATGAAGATTGCTAGCCTTAATGAGAGGAGCAGGACTCTCGGCTTCCACCAACTTTCCCTGGGAAAGTAGTTCACAGACACTTGTGTATTTATTGTTTCCTCTCTTGATTGGGCCATAAAATAGAATAAATACCAAACAGACAGACAGACAGAGAAACAGGTAGATATTTTGTCTGGCAGGCTTTCACTTTACAAGCCATATATTGGGCTAAGGCAGTCGCTATTAAATTTCAACTCAAAATTCAATTGTAGCCCTATGATAAGAACCGACCTTTTTAAATCTTGTCTTCTGCAGAGGCATTTTTTTCTGAGGAAAAGTATTCTGCAATGCCTTTAAGCCATCCAGAGGCAGACAACAAGAAAGCAAGGGGAAGGTTTTCCTCCTGAGCTGACTGAAAGCTCTGCTTAAACCTTGCAGTGTGAGACCTGCTCTTCTGAGCTTGCAGAGACACATCATGGTCCACCTCCATTTAAAACCCCAACACAACACCTACCCAATGAAAATCTCTTAGACATTATATAGATATGGACAGGACTCTGCTAAAACCTCTAAGCATTGATGCAGTTCTCTCATCCTCTGAACACCTCAAGTAATTATTTCCACCCTAGCCTCTTATAAGTGAAACATGGTTCTCCCCATTTCAGACAGAGACAATAAATGGCTTTACATGCATAAAATAATGTCTGCCACACACCTAGACTTTGAACCCAAACTGATAGTGTCCCAGATGAAAGTCTCTCCCCGGGCCAACACACTGGCTGAGCGGAAGAGTGCCCAAGAGCCGCATCCTGCACCCGTCGCTGGGCGCCGTGACATTAAGTACAGTACATCAGCGAAGGCTGCTCACAGGGATGGCAAGGATTGCTGCAAGTGAAAATAATCCTCTCCTGGGGCTCGGAATAACTGGAGTAATACCTATTATTCGCTACACTAGAGTTGTTCAACAGTAAAGGACCCAGAGGCCAAACCCATTAAAAACTTGGAAAAAGGACAACAAAGACCAGGGAAGTGCTATTTGCATTCATACTAAATATCATCAAGGAGTCTTAAATTCTTGGGGTTTATACATGCTGAAGAAACTTTGCAGATCTTGCTTCCCCCCGCCCCAGCAGAAGCACAATTTAAAAATATAATTGAGAGATTAAAAAGACCTCACCTTGCATTTTTTCGTATATCTGTGTTAGGTACTGACTAACTTAAGCTCTCTCTTAACACGTAACCTGTTTCCTCCAGCTGATCAGAGGCTTTCTGTGAGCACATTTGACTAGCAGAGCAATGCTATTTCTTAAGAACTGAAACTTTTCACAGCAGGGTGCTGGGTTCTGTGTGAAGTCTTTCAAGCAGGTTCACAGCTCTGCCGCGGCACTTCTGCTTTGAGAGGTTTCTGCTACGTAGCCTGGCCTCGTTTTACAGCAGCCGTGTAGGTTTGGTATCCGTGCTCAAGGCTGACCTCTCCGGGTTTAAGCTGGAACCCATGCTGGTTTCAGCCGGCATTGATGGGGGGTCCACAGCCATTTGGATATTATTTGTCTGGGAATAAGGCACTACCTTCTCTGTCTGTATCTCTCAAATAACCTTTTGGGAAAGAAGGACTCATCTGCCCTGAGCTGATGCTGCTGTGTTGCTGCTGTGTTACAGCTGCCGCATTGTGTGAGCTGCGGTGACCTGAAGGTACCTGACTCCTGGGGTCAGCCAGCAGATTTTATCAGTGTGTTTCCTCTAGCTCTTTTCCTTCCCAAGATAGCTTAGAAGTTTAGTTAGGGACAGGTTAGGAGCGAGAAGTGGGTAAGGGAATTGGAAGAGGACAGAGCTGAGTTGACATTGTCTTGCGGCAGAGCTCGGCACAGGGAGCTTGGCAGACCACTACAGTCTCTCAGTCCATCTTCTACCCTACTGGCTTCACAGCAGATTTGGGAAATTTTCCTGGAGGAGGTCAGAAAGTTTCTGCAGCAGAAAGAAATGAAAATATTTAGAAATTTTTCTTCAGTCAGATGTACTTTCTTTCTCTCCCTTTCTTTTCTTAATGGAATCTGTTGCCTAAACATTTCCTTGCTTTTGTCTCCATTTTTATTCTGCTCTTACTTGAAGGCAGGAATTTCACTCAAGAGATTTATAGCAATAGAAAATAGAAGACAAAAGTCTCATTGAAGATTTCAGACAACAAAGGAAAATCTGAACAAGAAGGTAATTAAAGTAAAATCCTGAAAGCTCTTCATTCTACAAGGTAAAAAAAGTGTCTCTAAATCCCAGTTTAATTTTTCTTGTCATGTTGACTATCCAGCTCCAATGAATAGACAAAATGTTCTACTGTATCTCCCTTTGTGTACATATTTTTAATTCTTTTTCCTGCACTTACATTACAAGAGGTTGAGAAGCTGGAAGCGGTTTTGTGCACAAAGAAATGGTATTTGCTCTGCAGTCTGATGCCTATTAGGTTTTAAACCTGTTTGAAATAATGAATTGCAGTCTATTGTAATTAAATATAAAACATTAATTAACTGAGTATTATTGACAAAGCAAACCATGAACACTTTGTAAAGTTTATGTTTCCTTTTACAGAAATTTCCCTCCATGAGAACCGTGTCTTCTAACTCTTGAAGACTCCATGCCAATCACAAAAGGCATTTTTTAGTTTCAGATGGGAGAATTGCATTCCTTTATGCAATTACATTATTTGAAGTGTAGAATTATTCTATGAAGAACTTATGCAAGAATTCTACCAGTAGAAAACCTATCTCTCTCATTGCAGATATTCTCTACACATCAGTTCCAGCAGGAAGATGCATATGAGCAGTATCATTGAATTACTGGAATACACACAATATAAATTACTTGATAATCTGTGTCTGAAAAGCCACACCAGAGACTATCATCTTGAGGACTAAGAAGATTGTTTCTTACAGCACAATTTTCAGCCAGGAGGGAGTGGCTGGATTTATTAAATGTTGCTCAGATTTTACTAATTAAGAGTTAATTGATTCTGTCCCACATGGCACACTGAAGGGCAGTTGATGAAAATTACTTTGAGGCAGAAGGTCCTTGTCTCTGGGAGACCTTAATGAACGTAAAGGCTTCTTCAGTGTGGAGAAGCACAACATTGCCCAGAATAGTTATGGTAGCAGATGATTACCAAGGCAAAACAACATCTTTGGTTGCATGCTGTTGTGCACCACCTATGCCCTTTACTATCTCCCCGTCACATGGAACCTGCTCACTATAACATATCACTGAGCTACAGGATGTGCCTGCCAGGATCCAGCACCCAAGGGTACAAACCCAGGTACAATTGCTCTTTCCTCTTGCACTCACACTAAAGGCAGACAGTTTCCCAGTGCCACAAAGCAAATACAACAATCCCTTAAAACTCAGTAACTGCTGGGCTTTTGAAAAGAAAAATTTGTGAAGGAAAAGTGTTTTCTTCTAGGGTCTGAGGGGAGAGAGAACAAACAATGGCTCCACTGTACAATGAGGATTTGCCTTGCAGCAGCATCCAAATGCCAGTATTTCACCAGTAATGCAAATATTTTCTGTACCTCGTGTCAAGCCAGAGATTAATTGTTAAAGTAGATATTTGTATTAGGACACATGAGAGCACACCCTGCAAAAGTATGTAGACACCGTAACCTCCATCTTGCTCAGAGAGCAGCATCAGCAGTACTCTACTAAACTATATGCAGAATTATGTCATTTACTCACTCCTAAGGAGGGTTTTTACAAGCTTTCCTCCCTATGTTAGTGCTAGCTCTGCAACATGGATCAGGAATAAAGCTGAAGATCAGCAATCCCTTTAGCCCGTTGCGCCTCAACTTCTCAAGACCCACTGTCAGTAAAAGATAGATAGGGTTCAGGTTTATGTCTTTAGCTCCCTCTTCTCCTAAGTGGAGGAGAGTGTTTGCATGGGTTTTGTGTTGCTATCCTTAACCAAACCCGAGTGTTCAACCTGGTTAATCCTCATAACTTCTCTGTGCACACATAATCCAAATAGCCATCTTTCTCAATATTTTACTGTCGTCTTTTTTTTTGCGTAACCCCTGTGAGGTTTGCAGGCTGCATCTAGTTCCCTCAGGGAGGTGGCAAAAACACAGCAAATCAGGCTCTTTGCTCTATAATTTCCCAAAGATCAAAGTTTAGTTATCATTAGAATGTAAATGTCACAATACTATGAAACTGGTGCATCAGGACAGAACATATCTTCCTCTTTGAAAGTGTTTCTATGATGTGATGTGACATTTTGGTAACATTTGAGGGAGGATTTTTTTTTCTCTTTAATGATTTTTCTCAGCATTTTTGGCCAGTATAAATATGCTGCTCCCACCTGCTAAAATAACATTTAAAATAAAGTATTTCACAAAGTCTTTTTCTTTTTCAAACTGGGTCCAACATCCACCTTGTTATCTTATTTAATCTGTTTCTCAAGGCAAGAAAAAAGGGGTTGAGTTCATGAATATTAAGAAAGCATGGCTCCTAATCTGTTTATATTCTCAAATTACCAATATACCACAGGAAGAGTTGGGCTTTGCTTGTGAACTCAGCCCTAGATTACATCAGAAGTCACTGTTTTTTAAAGCTCACTTATAGGCGAATTGCATGCTGTATGCCATATATTGATACAAAATGTAATGTCAGAGAAGAGCAGCTTGCAATCTGAATATCAGGCAAATTTTACCAAAGCTACAATCCCCAGCAAGGATTCTCAATGTCAGGATTTTCCTCATTTTTCCAAGCCCATCAGGGCAATGTAGTTCTGCTGAGATGTTTCAGGAGACAACAGAAGGCAGTTTTCACTAATTTAAGTACCAGGGTGGTTTAGCGGGAATTCTTTCCCAGAAATGGCCAGAGCAGAAATGGAAATGTTTCAAAGTGGTCTTCACTAGTCTGCTTCCCTCATGTTGGTATAATTCACTGGGTGTTTCGAACCCTCTACTAACCAAAATCCTGTCCGAAGCACAGAGTGAGGCATGTGTGCGAACTTCAGTTGTCTTCGTTCAAGATATGGGAGGTAAGGGGGAAAACCCCCAAATCTTTAGGTTTATTGTCTCTCCATTTGAAAGAAAAGAAAGAATATTGCTTTTGTGAGATGCTTGAACCTGACCTGCATAGAACACCTCCAGTGTGAGATGTAGCACATGTTATTAGCTCATATTTGTCTGTTTCTTCTCCAATAAGTAAATTAAACTAACAGGACTGAGGTTTCCAAAGATGTTTTACATAAAGCATTGACTGTAGGAGCCACGTACTGATTATATCAGGTAACGCTGGTACATTGGACTATTACTTAAACCCAGCAGCCTGGAAACATTCATCCCCACAGCAGCCCAGTTTACTAAATTATTAATGGAGCTGGTCAGTTTGGCCTGAGGTAAGCACTGGAAAAAATAGGAAAAAAACCCAAGCAAAAAGTCCCCACATCAGTAAGATTCACCAAAACCTTCCATGCTGACAAATACCTCTTTTCCAAGAAAGCAGGATCATGCTTGGGATCGAAAACTATTCCAAACACCTTTGAAATTCATTAAATTCATGTTGATTATTTTAAACTAGTGCACTTTTCCAACCATAATAAATATGAAGGCAAAGCTCGAGAGGGTCAGTGCAGGAAAATAACCTTAGATGTCAGGAATTTCTGGCTGATGGTCTTTTTCTATAAGCGTTAAAGAACACCTGTATTTTAAATTATACCTTTCTGAAAATCAAAATTTGCCAGACTGTTCTTGGCCTGGAGGTTTTGGTGGGGATATCCCTGCAGGATCCTGATTCAGGACAAAATTCCTGAAGAGCAACAGCAATTTTTTGTAACACTACCACTCAGAGACTCCTGCAATATTCTGTAGCTGTGAAGACAAAGCATCTGGAAGCTGATAAAAATTAGCAGAGGATGAGGTGCTTATGGGTCATCCTTTTCTTGCACAGTGTCTGGGATTGCATGCATAGTAATCAGAGTATTGCTATAGCTATGTTAGTCTGGGCATACAGGAGAGAACAGGTTTCTAGAGATTGGTAGTAACTTTTCTTAGATCTACATCAATATTTTAGTGTCTTGTCAGACATCAGGAGGGGATAGTGTGTCTTAAAGTTTTCTTTTCTCCAGTTGTGCCACCTGATCTAGCACCTACATGCTAGGGAGAAGGTAAATGATAATAAGTGCTATAACGTTATAAAATAACCTAAGAAGCATTTTCCCTGCACCTCTGTTGACTGTATAACTCCCAACAGACATTTTCTAGACATGCATGAAGATGTGAGTGTGGTCCACAAAGGGCAGAGTCCAAGGACTTCTGAGAGGGAGAACCTAGGGCAGGGATACAAGTTACACAGCCTGGTATAAAAATCAACAAAAAGAAATGCACTGGCTGTAAGATCACCGAAAACTTAAAATTGACAGAGAAATCCCAGCTCCACTGAAATCAGTAGCATAACTTCACTGACTTCAGAAGAACCAGTATGTTCCTTGAGATGAGTAGAAGGCAACTCACCGACCTCAGGCTGGTCAAACCGTATTTGAAAGACCCTGCATTACATTGTATTTACTGCCACTTGGAAACAGGCACCATATTGCAAGCTCCCTATAGCAAGTGCAACAGAGTGTGAATTAGAGGGTTACTGAGGTAAATTTCAAGGCATTGTGTGTTGGTAAATTCTACCCTGTGTTAATACCAAAATTTTTAATTAGAGTGTTAGTGGCCATTAAAGAGAAATATATTACAGAGTGGTTCTTGTAAGAAAGAAAACAAGTCCAGACTATATTTTTTTTGCATATATTGGCTTGGACATCTTAAGGAATACTTGCAATCTTAACTAGCTAAGGTTTTTTGGGTTTTTTTTTGTTCATTATAGTGCAGCCAGAATTATACCCTGTAACAACTCTGATAAGATTTGGAAAGGAAACAAAGATTCAAATGCAGTTTTCAACTTGGCTTGCTTTTTTTTTTCAAAACCATTTTTCAGACTCTGCTCACATTTCTGATTTTTTTCCTATGTAGACAAACACTGTCGACTTACACCATCATATAATTGTTACTGTGCAGCAGGCAACTTAAGTAAAGTCTGGTTTTCAGCTTCTCATTATAAACCAAATTCTGTTTTAATATGACTAAATTGGTATGGAAAGGTAGGAATATTGCCTGTTATTGCAATGCTGTAATATGTTGCATATGGAAAACCTGAGTGATAAAGAGCTTAATTAAATGTGATTTATATTGATCTATATGATCATAAAATCACCAGAGTTTGGAACAACCTAATTTGTTTTTAATAAGTGTTGCCTGAAAGACTAGTAATTACAGTCATAAACCAATTACTGAATTAAAGCATAGTAAATTTAAAAACAAAAGCAGTCACAAGGTATTTCATTAGGAATCCCAGTAAGTCAAAACTAAGGTTAATTTATGTTTATACAACACTGAAACCGGAGTAGCACCTATGACAGGTGAATTTTCATCTTTTCCCACTCTAAACTCACATCCTTGACATTTCCAGAAACATTTATTTTCTGGCTGAACAGTTGCAAGCACAGTCCCAAAGATGTCTTGTTGATTTATTGGACAATGTTAATATTATTTCTGTGCTGTGTGGGGGTGAGAAATCCTGAGCAGACCCAGAAGTTGGTAGGTTGCAGTGAGTCCACTGTTGAAGAACTCTGGAGAGCAAGTTTGTGGGTTAACAGAGCAAGAGTTGCTCTTGGCAAAGTCAACAGATGTTGACCGATACACGAGCTAGACAGGTAAGAGGCAAAAAAAATTGATTTTAGTCTTTCAAGTCAAATAAAGTTCAGCAGGAAAAAGCCAACATGCAGAGGTCAGGCTGTCCGAGAGATGATGGGATCCACAGTAAAAGGGCACTTGTACACATATAACACTAGGTTTTGTCTCCCTTATGCTGAAAATAACTTTTTTTTTTTTCTTAACATATTCCTAAAGAACCTCAGAGGAAGTTAAAAATGGGATGGCAAAAAGATAGTGAAGACACAACTGTGTTAACACTTCCCCTGTGACAACACTTTGTGGTGTACTAAAAGGGACCTAACCTCTCCTAAAATCTTGTGCTCCAGGCACCATGACATTAGGGCTCCATTTCTGAGGGAAGTGAACAGAAAAGGGAGCTATAAGGAGAAAGTAACTATTCCACTTGGTGAAGGGAGACTGTTGAACACCCTAGCTTTCTTTAAGTGATCTCTGAAGACAACATTGGGGGTTACAGATGCGACAGTTCCCACAAATGTACCGCTAGGGTCCCCCACAAAAATTTGAAAAGGACTTACAAAATAACTCACTGAAAGAGAAAATTGTAAAGGGTTATTAGTAACAGATCATGAATCTTGATAATGGCAATTGCTGAAGAACTGTGAAGAACCATTTGGGTTTTTTAACAGGTAAAAGAATTACCAAAATTTGAGGATGGAGCAAAATGATTTTGGTTCCTCCAGAGCAAGCAAAGAGCCTGACAAATGCCGCAGACTCTTAACATGGCAAGGTGTGTGGGCGGAATGATGTCTGGTGAGGTTAACCGTCAACTAATCCAAGGCCATGCATATTTGAGGCAGGCCTTGAGTAACAGGCAGTTGAGTACTAAGTCAGGCGTAAATATTCAGGAAAAAGCGGTTCCTACTAAGGACTGCTCAATGGAATCATATGCTCAACACACAGCCTTGGACAGAGCAAAGAGAAGTTTTGGCTGAACTTGAACACCATGTCTTGACTACAGGTGACCCAGTGTAGCTGCTCACATCACCGCTCTCCAACCTCAATCTGTCACCATGATCTAGGCTAGCCTTAACACTCCGAACAATGTGTTGCTGGTTTTCTGTTGTTTTGTGGGTCGTTTTTTTAACGTGGATCACCATGACTGAAGTGGGTTAGGGAGACATGGCATGTGGTGGTGTGCTGACAGATCTGGTGACACACTGCCTCGTGAATGGCGGGAAGGGGCAAGAAGCTGTGGTAAGGCTGCTGGGGTCGCTTGCTTCAGACATGTCCTGTAAAGCTCAACCATTGCTCCAGCATATGCGAAGACTGCACAAAGAAAAGAAAATATCATTAGCGCTACATCAATGGCATATACATGGATAACGGACCTTCTCATTTTGACTATACTAGTCAGTTCTGCTAGGACTCCCTGGAGCAGGTAGGATGAAAACCTGTTCATCTGAGGGCTGTTTAGTTTGCCCAAGAAAAAGTTAAGGCAGACACAATCACGGTCTCTGCACCTACACAGTGAGAAAAACTGTGGCAGTAGGCTCTTCAGCCTAGCAAACAAATGTACAGCAGTACCTCAGGGCTGCTGTTTGAGGCTGGAGAAATTCAGACTTGGAAAGGAGATTACAATTTATCTAAGCAGGGGGTTATTAACCACTGAAATTATTTAGTAAATGCTGTTGTGGGTTCTCCATCACTGCCTTTATTCAAATCAAAATAGGATTTCTCAACTGAAATAAGGTCTGTAATTCGAAGGGGAATTAATTCATGCCTGGTTATAATTGATGTTATGGAGAAAGTCAGACAAAACAATTACAGTGATCTCATCTGGCCTAAAAATCGATGCGTCTATTTAAAAGGAAAAAAAAGCCCAACATAACAAAACTCACTCAGGAGGAATTTATTTCTGAAGATTGCATTCCACAATGGCATATCACTTTCCACTAATGCAAATTCGTACCTGGGCTGATAGCGCTGCTTTTCTCAAAAATACTCTTTGAGGAGGCAAACTACTCTTTAAAGGTAGTAGTTCTTGTAATTCCTGGGTGAAATCAGAGCCTTGGTGGCAGAAATGACAGGAGTTTCACTTCTACAGAGGGTGAGACCTTTATCTGCTTTTCTTTCCTTTCACAGCCATAAGCATGTCTCATTCTGCAGGATTTTACAGAATGATACAGGGGATTTTCTGCTCTGCAAGTTGTGGTATTTCTTTTGGAAATGAAAAAACCCCAGCATATACTGGCTAAGTGGTTGGCTTTGATCTGATGATTTCTCGAAGTCAGGGATCAGATGAACAGAGAATTGTCACTGATATTTTTCAGCTACAGAGGGTTGCAGTTACATCAGTGTGGCATCCTCAGCAATAATGATTTGGTGTTTTTTTATAGCCTATCACTGAGAAGGACTCAAGATCAAAGAGAAAATGCAGAGTACATGCAAGGAATCACTGCTACCAACCCAGAAATTTAACTACTGATGGAAAGGAATATGATGAGGTTTTAATATAATGAAAGAAAATAGATTAAGTGAAACAGACAATGGATAAAATTTCCAAAGCAAAGGAAATACAACAATCCTCTTCACAGCAAAATTACACTATGCTTACCGTGCAGAAGTGGTCAGAAAAATATTGGGACCTCAGCAACACAAAGCCTGCTGCATTTTGGTACACTGATATGTTATCTCAGTGCACATACTGAATTGTCAAACACATTTCACTCAGTATGCAAGTATCCCAAAGAAGTGTCCTGTTCCAATCCTGAACAGGGCTGATTGCCAAGCTGAAATGCAGCATTTCGATGCTCACATTCATGTTTCAAGGTGGCACTTTGTTTGAGAAGGCAGTCAATCCACTCCCACCCCTCAGCAGCTGCCAACATGCAGTGAGCTGTTCTGCAATCCAAAACCTAGTCTGTAAAAAGAAAAATCAGTAGCGTCCCTTTATTTAGAGTTTTCAGTGGTTTACATGTGACAAACACATACATATTTTAAAATATTTGGTATGAGCATGGACCCATTTTTTGTAGCGTGAGCACTCCTGGAGAGCCAAAGAAAAGGAGAGGGCAAATAGTTACCTTTCCTAATTACTTTCCAGAGTCTCTATTCCTACATTTTACTACAGAGAACACATCTCTAGGTTTTGCAGATTTTTCTTGGAAAGAACTGAAAAAAAGGAGGGGTTGTAACTGCTGTAAGCGCGTGCCCACTTGAGCTTACAGATCAGCCTGCAACAACAACTGGCAGCTGTGCCAACAAAAGCAACACTGTCTCAGGAAAGAGTCCTCTCCAGAAAAGACTAAGATCTCAAAATTCCATTTCCGAAGAATTTGGAAAGCTTCCACAGAGTAGAAAACACCAGCATTTGTGGTGCTGAAGAGCAGGGCCTCAGAGCACAGCATTTTCCACTGAGGCAACCTAACCATGGGACAAGTTGATTTCGATGACCATGAATTCTCCAGGTTCCAAAGATCTGCCCATTTTAAGCACAAGCCACTTCCTTCATGGCAGATGTGAACTGGAGCATCAGGGGCTACCAGCTGCTTCACTGTCCATCGCTGACTGTGCTATCATCATACTGTAATACACCACCTTCACGCTTTGCAAAGTGTACGCTCTTACAGGCCACATAAGCAACTCATCATGGTGCAAGGGTTGCCAAGACGGAGTGAAACGTGTTCCTAAAGATGACAGGACATAACTACACACTGCATCACCAGGAGAGACAACCATGCAACGGCTGCAGTTGCTTATGTTTTCTGAAGGAGAATCATCTTTGGGAAGCAGGGCAAAGAGAAGTCGGTAAAGCAGCAGCCATCTTAAAGCAGCAACTTGGACAAAAGCCCTACTTATTTTACAGATGGTAACTAACTCCGCTTGTGAGCAGCAACCCCTGAGTGGCGGCTGGGACAGCTGGGGGGTGGGCTGTGGGCGGTGGCAGAGCCCTTCTACCCTGGGTTCCTTAGAAACCACAAATCCCTGGAAGCAGATATTTACTGCTCTTTCACGACTGACTTGTCAATCAAATTCTTTGCTAGAAATAACGCAGAAGTGTTTCAACTGAATTATTTGATTTGGGGTTCCTCTAACTTGAAGGCGGCTTTTTTTTTCCCCTGTTCCACAGAAAATTTTCTCAAGGTCAGTTCTATTGTGCACTTCTGAAAAATAAACAGGGCTCAAAGTAAGTTATTTCTTATGGGAAAATGGTCTGTTGGGAACACATTACACACTCCATTTACTAATCAGAATCTTCTGATAATTTTTACTGTGCATTGCAAATGCAGGCAGCCTGTGTTACATCTGCAGTGCTCAGATAGACTGGAACTGCTCCAAACTGCTTTTCAGAAATTTATTTCTAAAATTTCCCATACATTTACTGTTCCTTCATCCTGGTCACTAATGCATATTTATCCAACGGACTAACTACATGCGTATCAATAGTTTAGTAGAGTTACATGTACCGTAATGTTAACAAATAATAGACTGTCTTTCAAAGTACATAGAAATCGTTGCCTAAAGAAATAAATGCTTCAACCGGAGGAAACTCAAAGACTAAAAATATCAAGGAAGAAAGATAAATGGCCTCAGCTTACAGTGAAAAAAGCAACGAGAAAACTCAAATTTTAGTGGTATGCTTCACGAAACAGTTTCATGTGGCTGGTCATAAATAAAGTGGAGACCCAGGCTGTTGTCAGGAAAATTTCAAGGATGAGCCAAACTGGCAAACAGCTGCAGCTTTGATTTCTGGTTTCACCACTCAACATCAGAATGATGCGGTCCAGGAGAAAGGATCTTCGGCTCCTGAGTAGCTGACGTGAAAACACGGGTCTGGGAAAGAAACAGCGGTGGTGAAGCCTAGGGGAAATACGGAGCCAAGAAGCATTGCTCTGCAGAAGTGTACCTTCCTGCAGGTGGGAGGGGATGCATGAGGACATGGCTCAGCCAAGGAGCTCCTGAATGTGCCATTTCCCCCCACACCTACTAAATTGCTGTAGAAATGCTGCTTATTTGCAGCAGCAATAATGTTTGAGGTGCCATGCAGGGCAGGACTGAAAAAAGTGGCAATTTGTTTTCCAGCAGAAGCTCTGAAGGAGCCTGGGATTAGCATTTTGTTCAAAGAGGCCAGTAATTCCTTTCCAAAATGTTTAAAGGATGTGGCTCCCACCTCCCCTATTGCACATCAGTGCCTCCCCCAAAGGGGGTGGTTTCCAAAGGGAGCCAACTGAGGATAATTTCCTGTACTCCTGGACCTTTCATATCGCTCTCATCTCTGCTGTGTTTCACTGCTGAGAGTACAAAGACCTCCAGTATTCTTATCTTGGCATCGCCCACTTAGGGGAATGAGAGAAGGATTACAAATGAGTCTGTAGGGATGTATCGTGAGAGCGGCAATAAAAACTAAAAAGCCAGCACTGGGGGCCGTGGCCAGTCAGATCTTT
Organism: Aquila spilogaster; assembly: GCA_024606505.1. Classification (NCBI taxonomy): domain Eukaryota; kingdom Metazoa; phylum Chordata; class Aves; order Accipitriformes; family Accipitridae; genus Aquila; species Aquila spilogaster. The sequence continues at coordinate 33,972 of JANHGO010000310.1, forward strand.
TGGGAGCACTGAGCGGTGAATCTGTTCCACATCCCTGCTCTGAAAAGCTTGTTCATTTAAACACAGCGACAAGCTCTGCTCCTGCAGACTGTTCCCGAGGAAGACCTCATGGTTGGACCATCGTGGCTGATGTTATTTTCAGATCACATTTCTGCTCCCCCTTCTGTTCTCCTGCAGACCATGTGCTAAAGCAGCAGTCTCTCCCCTCGCTGTCCCCATGCACCAGACAGGACATGAGCCGGATTCACTAACATCAAAGTCGCTCTAAAAATTCATGTTCTCTCTCCTGCTTCCTTGTTTAATGGTTTTAAAGACAGCAAGTCTATCATTTATTTTTGGAGCCTAGCAACTTACCTGTGGCTGTTGGGAAAGACATGTGTGCAGTAGTCAGCATCAGTCAGGAAAAGGTTCTGTATGTTTTGTTTTAATCAGTTTCTTTCTGAAGAGGTTCATCTTCTTCATAACCCAGCTAACAATCCCATATTATTATCTACATGACCTGCTATCATCTGGCACAGTGAAAAAAAGTGCCAGGTATCAATAGCTGCCAGGTGTTCATATTGAACTACTTCTCTAACTTAAAATAATATTAAAAAACTAAAACAAACCACCACCACTCACAAACACATTAAGCTAATGGATTAGATTTCCTGTGTATTAATATGAGGCTATAAATAATTCTTAAAATGCTGAATTAAAAATATAATTAATTGCCTAAGCCTGGCTGGTGGCATGGCTTTGTAGATTTAATCCCTCCTTCCAGTGCACCCAGCCTTCCCCATGCCTGGCATGTTGTGCTGTAACCCAGAAGGGACTGATGCAGCTGCAGGACTTGATTACTCCTTAAGTCACACAGGCTCTCTCCTTCAGTCAGCCAGTCGAACTGCTGACTTTTGCCCAGTATCTACCGAATCAGAGTGCTCTGCCACGATTTCCACCATGTGAAATGCCGGTTTTTATTCAGCGAAACATGTGGTCTGGAAACCCCTTTCCATACACTTTCAACACATTCCACAATTTCATGGCGTTACACATCTGTTCACTGAGCAGCCCCCTGAAAACCCAGCGTGTCCCTGAGCATCAGCTCTGTGTGGTACTTGCGTGGGAATGAGCCCATTAGAAAAATCTCTAATTCCACACCACAGCTGCCTTTGGGTATTAAACCATACAACTCCCTGAGCCCCGACAGCGCAGAAGAGTCCTGCCCGTGGTGGGAGATTTGCCAGAACAGGGCCCCGGAGTGCTCCCCTTCCTCCCTCTTCCGTAGCAGAGCTGTAAGTAAGGCAACCACAGGAGAAGCATACATCTTTCGATGGTGACCTCCAAGGAGCAGGGTCTGCCCTGAACGTTTCAGAATTGATCCCTCAAATAAATAACCTCCCATAAAGATTTTTGATATCACAGCTGACTACTTTGCAGTTTATGACTTAAACGTGGTTTGGGGTAGGGTAAATTTGTTTTAAAATAGCACCAGTTGTACATTGCTCCTGAAACTCCTCATTGGTGTGAAAGGGGCACCCCTGAGGCTTGATATGAATATTCATGATGGCTCATTAGTTCCCAGGTTTTCCATAAGCTGGTCATTAGCACTTCAGTGAAAATTCAGAGAACAAATTATAATGTGTGCTATCTATGTGTAAAGAGACACACCCTGTGCTGGGCAGGTAGGTACTGACCTCCTCATATCAGTATTAGTATTTTGTGCTTCACCAAACCTCTTCTTTGCCTCATCTTACAGATCTACATCCTGTAGAAAAAATATTAAGACAGTTCAGTACAGAATATTATACAATTCTTCTGGGGGTAAACACAGCAAAAGTAATTGAAAAATTAGTGATAGCCTAGGTGCAACGCATGCTGCTGCATGCGTGGGCAGCATCTTCTAGGAGACTGTCTGGCAGCCCAGATGGTCCTCATCAGGGGCCTGAACGATGCCACCGCAGAGGAATAAAGTACGGGGACAAATTTCTTGGTCCAGTGAGCAGAAGGAGCTGTAGGTGGGGAATTTCAACACACCTAGCTAGACCCAGTGTGGTTTCTCCTTCCACGGCAAAGGATGAGATGGTGACTTTGCAGCTGCTTCCTTGTGTTCAGATCAGGGTCGTGTCCTCTGGCACCCATATCATCTAGGTCTCAAGGGTCTGAAACAGCTTCTTCGGGTGACTAATTTTACTAGATGCCATTTTGGTAAGATCCATGCACTTCTAAGAATACCTGACTACCATGGGACACACCTGCAAGCCAGAAAGATAAATAAGGTAGAGAACATGCTGGCTTTTACTCTCTGAACCAAGCCAGGCTGATGGCCCAGGCAAATACTGCCGCAAACAGCGGGTGCTCCAGCCACGTTGCTGTGGGTCTGTCCGAAAGCAAGGAGGGTTCTCTGCACACCTGCGTGAGGTTTCACTGCACCCAGGGCTCCTACCTGCGGTGCCTGGGGGATTTGCCCCTTGTGCTGCTTGGGGAGACAGAAGAATAGGTGAGGAAGCGGTAGAAAACTAATGCACGAGATTTACAACAGGGAGAAAAACCCACCCCCAAAGAGGGCAAAATATTAAGCTCTGACAGTAGGTGAATTCCTGCCCACCCCACTTAAAATCAGTGGTAAAATTCCCATTGACTTCAATGGGGCCAGAATTTGGGTATCCTTTTTTTCATGGTCTTCCCAGTTGAAGCACCCAGACATGCTTTAAAGTTTCCTCATGCCACTGCAGGGAAAACCTGTATGGTTTTGTTAGCTTCTTTGGCTCTGTTTCACTGTATGGCATTGGGGGGGGGGGGGCGGAACCAACACTGCAATTTCATTAGGAAACAACAGCAAAAAAAAAAAAAAAATCATTTTACAATATGACTTCTTGCCTGCTCTCTACCTCCTGAATTCAATACCAGCACGTATACTGATACAAAGCTTCTATTTTCAATGTAGGAAAGGGTTTGAAAGGCCTTGTTGGTTGAACATGCTAGAAACAAAACCATGGGAAATTGAAAGCATTGTGACAGCTCTTTGTTCAGTCCTTCAACACAAAAGAAAATTCAGCAGATGGGCTCAAACCCATAAGCTCGCAGAAAGCATTTTCAGATGGAACGAGTGAGTTTTGTGCCAGAGACGTGTAAGCTGATATGCTCCAAGATATGCAAAACACGGATGAAGAAAATCAAGACTTTGCCAAAACCTAATACTATAATTTTCATGCAGACACGTTAACTGAACCTGTGCTTCCCAGTCTTCTTTGCAGGCCAAGATTAAAAAATAAGACTATGTTGATTTTCTGTTGTCTCCCCCCCCACCCCGTCTATTTAAAATAAAGAACACCACCACCATCCTCCAAAACTTTAGTAATACAAAGTTCACGTTCAGCTAAGCAGCCTTTTATCCTACTACCTAAGCCACTCCAAATCACTGTCAGTACATTTCTAAACGCTCTGTGCTGAGAGGAGCAAAGCTTTTGCAGTTCAGGGTGGCAAGACTGACTTCATAAAAGATTAATAGACTTGAAAAGCAGGTCATTTATTAAAAGATCTTTTAAAAGCTTCATTTCTTAAAAAGCAAAATTATCTACCCACCTCCGCATCTCGTCTGAAAGCATTTGCATACACAGCTGTTCTCCAAATTTCAACCCTGTTCTTTTTTTTCCCTTCTTCATTTTTTGAGATATGAATAGCAGGTGTTTACTGAAACAGTGGCATGCTTCACCAAGTGCCTTCTGCTTCCATACACTGACTTATCCTGTCTCCCAGATGAACACACGGATACCCTTTTCCCATATGAAGGGTTGAGGTGTCAGACCCTCAGCCCCAGGGCTGCATAAGGTGGCAGCCTGGGATTTTTGCTTCCAAACCTGCTCTTCTCTTACCACAGCTGAAAGTCTCCCACAATAGCCAGGTGAGGACAGACTTTGTCTCTCCTGGATCTTCCACTGTCCTGTTTTACGAGTCTTTTTTAGACAGAGCTTTTTGGCCGGCTGCTTGGGAACTGAGCATGCAGTGCAAGTGGTCTGGATGCCACAGGTGTGAGACACACAGGTACCGTGTTACCAAACAGCAGAAGGCAAAAAAATAACTATTGCTTGGATAGTGGGCCCGTATCATTCTTTTCACTGGAGATTGTACCACCGTTGCACACCGCAGTCCTCAAGCCAGCATTTTATATGGAGCCAAAGAAGTAGCAAGAGTATGCATTGAGCGAGATAGAGCAGAGAAAGAAATACAGGCAATTTTGGACCAAGAGGTTGATATTTCAAGATATGTTTGGCATCCTGTTCTTCATGTTTTCAATCACTACTTCTTCCTGAAGAACCACCTCTTGCTGTTTCACCTTGCCTGCAAATAGCATGGCACACCAGAAAATTAAAAAATAACCCATTAAATAGATGACTATCTGTTCAGGACGTTGCAGCTCAACTGCAGCCACAGAGTTACTCTCTTGGAAACAGGCTGCCATGAATATGGGGGATTGTAAAAGACAGGACAAGTTGTGGCAAAGTTGCTTTGGGATTCAGGGGCATTGACGTAACTAAGGGAAGAGGCTACTTAAGAAAGGAGGCTAAGCGAGGAGAATATGATGACCTTGGTCACACATTTCAGAGAAGAGAAGATGAAAGAGCCAGACAAGACAAGAAAGGAACATACAGAAAGGAAGGATGGAAGCTGGGAAAATTCAGAAAAGGCAAGACACCAAGAAGGTGGAGAAGACTTGCAGTGCCAAAAGCAGGAAACAATAATAGCACAAATACTAGCACTCTCTTACTCCTGTCATAAGACCATCATGAAAGTTACTTTAAATTTAGAAGAATGACATTTAAGAGACTACAGTTTTTGTTACATAAATGATTGTTGTTCATGAAAACTAAAAAAAAAAAAAAAAAAAAAAAAAAGTCACCACTTATTATTACTGAGCTTTGATGGGCAGCCACAACCAAATTCTTAAGTGATCAAATATGCTTGAAGGCTGTTCATACCTACCAGAGCAAGACAGATGGTGTGGTGTAGGTGTCTCCAATTTATATTGCACTGCACCCCAAATGGACAATATCTGAGTATTTTAGCAGCAACGTACTAACTGTAACAAATACTAGGACACAGATATTGACCACCACTTGGACTTCCATGGAGAAAAAGAAAAGGCATTTATGGGTTAACACTTCTGACTGAAATTTGCTTATTTAGAGGTTCACATAACAGATGCCATCATCAGGAGATGAAAATCCTTAAACTGAACAATTTTAATGGCCTTTCCCATTAAGCTATGGGTGATATATTTCAAAGGGCAGATTATTGGATGCCTTCTGCTGACAGCAAGGAATGTCAGATGAATTCAGAGTATCAGCAAACTTCTAAGCCTTGATAACAACGATTTTAAAATAGAGTTATATTACAATTCAGGACAAAACACCTTGACCAATTTATTCTCTTGTACAGCACAAAGGGACCTTACACTGTAACTGCATTTATATTCATTGCCAAAATAGGCAGCGGGCCCTTACTGTTCATGGGAACAAAGATCCAGATGCTTATATTCTAAGCCTAGTGTGCTCAGCTACTGGTGTAGCACCGTTAATCACACAGAACACGAGTTTTATAGCCTTGGAAAACTGGCACCTCCCAGATTTATTGGTTTGACTACTCTGCCATTTGACTACTCTGCCTAATAAGAAGTTCCTTATGAACAAGTAAGCTCTGAATATAATGTCCTAAACACTATCATCCCATAATCAATAGGTATTGGGAAGACTGTTTTTAAGGTATAGCTCCTCTGCAGACTGAAATTATACAGCTCTGTACTGCAGAGCTCCATTAAAGACTTTGTTTTTCATTGAATGACTGGAATCAAATGCGTATGGCCTCCATGGATGGATAAGCTGCTGTAAAAAGAGATAAGTCAGCAATACCGATTGGCTCTGTTGTCTGAGCGTGTCTTTTGATTTTTGAATTTCTGCCAAAAGCATCATCATTCTGTGTTTACCCTTCAAAAGCCCTCGGTCACTCAGATCATGCATACGCTTGCAGCACAGCACTCTCCCTTGCAGAAACAGTATTCATAAAAAAGGAAAATTTCAGTACTTGTATTTGTTGAACGTAAATTTGTTGCACAGATCCTGCATCTCTCAGCTTTCATGACATTGTTACTATGTAATATGAAGTGATTAAAAGACCGGTTTTACTTTGCTGCCCGTCTCTTTCCCTCAGAGAAATGGTTTATCTCTGCGCAAAGCTGTACATAGCTTTCCAAGTGTACTTCGTCACATCATTTTCCTCTTCCTTTCCCTCCCCGGCAAGTCAAAATAACAGAACCACCATAAACCTCTATGGTGGTTTCTTTTGTGCGTGCGTGAGTGTGAACTGAAAACATACTGTGTTTTTCTTTCACTTCTGGGGCCAGGACTGTCAGCGCTGGGCTCAGTACTGGCTTTCCCAGGACGCCACAGACTTGCATCTCCCTCCAGAGCTGCTGCTGCTGCTGCAACAAGAGCTGTTGTTTAACCATGGACGCTTGCTGTGCGCTTTGCACCTGAGTAAATGCCTGCTGGAGGCAGCAGGAACACGACCAGAACGGGTCCCTGATGAGGCATTCGAGGTGGTTACAACTCCCTGCACATTCAGTGTTCGGCACTGAGGAATCTCCTACGGCAGAGACACACAACGGACCCTCTCGACATGATGGGATTACCTGTCTGCTAAGGCAAAAGGGTTATTCCCTTTTGAAAATAAAAACAGATCAGACACCAACGATTTGTTTTTTATGCAAACATACAAGTGACAGCAAGACTATAAATAAATAAATAAATCCTATCTACATAAACTGTAATAAAGTGACAGATGAAGACAATTGTTACCTGCTTGTTCAAAGCCTTGTGGACAGTTTGCAATCTTGTGATTTCCATTACTGCAACTGCACCAGAGCTGCAAGTTCAGTTGACTGTGAAGGTCTGGGTCCTGTAAAGTCTTATTCACGTGCATATTGTAAGAAGCAGGGATAGCAGAGTCAGGGCCTGTGCTTCGAGCCCGTGTCAAAGGTGCTGCTTAAGATCTCGGGTGAGGAAATGATCTCTTACACATAGCTCACAAGCCTAAACCCCTTGTGGCACTAAAAGGAAATTAATTTGATTTCTCAAGAGCCTACAGCTTCCTAACAAACCTTGGGAAACAAGTTCAGAATACTAGCATATGCTCCAATCCATTTTCTAGTTACAAAGGCTTCTTTATCACTGTTTTTGGCTGACAACAGTTGAGATAGCATGTTTATCATCATTGTTAAAACACTTAAGAGAGAACAATGTGAGTGCATTTTTATTTCAGTTTTAACTTCTTTATTTCATTGCTGTACAGCTGCATTACACTTGGCTTTAATCCCTTAAGCATTATTTTCCTTGGCAAAATAGTCACTGAACTGAGTAGAACTTACTATTGGAAAAATATGCTTGAAAAACCAGTGTGATGTCAATGCCAACTGAAACCCATGGAGCTTAAAATGTCACAAATGTGCCTGTAGATGAAATACATAGCTCCTCATTTTTTTGACCGAACTAGGAATGTTGTAAGTCTTAGGTTGTGAAGCCAACTGTAAAAACCATAAAGTAGCCTCCTGAAACTGAATGTGTGCTTTCTCCCCACCCTGAACAATCATTTGGAAAACAATTATATAAAACTTGATGTAGGATAATTCCATAGGCAACAAATGACTGTGTGGCTCTGCTTCCAGTCTTGCCTGCATTAACTGTGGCTATCTGTAAGAAGTTGGGCTACAGGCTTCTCAGAGAAAAGATAGAACCTGACTTTGTAAAACATCTTTAATATTCAAATATATAAATAAGCACTACTGAAGAATAATTCAGAAGACTGCGGTGATTCATTATGAACAGATGCTATAAACGGGAACAGTAACATTGCTAGGTAAGGAAGAAGCAAGCTATTTTAGGAGTCTTGAAAATCTCTTCTAGTTCTTCAGACAGATCATGCTGCTAGAGTTACTTTATAAAAAATTATATTCTGAAAAGCACTTTAGTAGAAGAAACCTTTTACTGGAACTATTATTTAACCAAGACCTTCTACAGCACTAAAACACACTGCAATTGAGTTCCTGATATAGTTTTAAGAATGGGAGGGGTAAAAAAAGAACAAAAAACCTACCATACCTGCACCAGGAGCTATTTATTAGCATAACACTCTTCCTTTTAAAGATTTCGTAACAACTGAAGTATATAC